>CAUYLG010077520.1:0-62738 GCA_963573385.1 Cacajao melanocephalus
GTGGCTCACACCTGTAATCCCAGCACTTTGGGAGGCTGAGGCGGGTGGATCACGAGGTCAAGAGATCGAGACCATCCTGGCCAACATGGTGAAACCCCGTCTCTACTAAAAAATACAAAAAGTAGCTGGGCGTGGTGGCGCGCACCTGTAGTCCTAGCTACTCAGGAGGCTGAGGCAGGAGAATTGCTTGAACCTGGGAGGCAGAGGTTGCAGTGAGCCGAGATGGCACCACTGCACTCCAGTCTGGTGCCTGGCAACAGAGGCAGACTCTGTCTCAAAACAATATGTATATATTTCTAACACTGAGTACTAGAAAGAGTGCAGAGAAAAACACTGGTTGAGTATAAACCAGTATACTCTTTTGTAATTCCATAACATATGTGAAAAGCAATAAAAATATTCCTAATCTTTGGCCCAGAGTCTATCCTGGGAAGATACTCAGAAATCAGACAAAGATGTCTATTAATATCACTGAGCTATTTGTAGTTCATTGAGTCAGATGACGAATGCTTACAGAGCAACTGCTATGATCCAGGCTTTGTTCTAGGTACCGGGGATTTAGCAGTGAACAAAAGGGACCAAGAGCTCCGCCTTCATGGGGCTCACGTTCAGGCAGGCCCTGGTCCACAGAGCTCCCAAGCTGGGCAGTGACTGGCAAAGGTCTCTTCCTTCCCTTGGCCTCTGTGGCATCCCAACGCCAACATTTCGTGCCGACCACCTGGCTGCCCTTAACCTTGATTTTGCCGTTGTTGTTTTGTCTTTTTTGTTCTTTTGTTGTTGCTGTTGTTTTTGTTTATTTGTTTGTTTTGAGACGGAGTCTCGCTCTGTCACCCAGGCTGGAGTGCAATGGCGGGATCTTGGCTCACTGCAACCTCAGCCTCCTGGGTTCAAGCAATTCTCCTGCCTCAGCCTCCCGAGTAGCTGGGACTACAGGTGCATGCCACCATGCCCAGCTAAGTTTTGTATTTTTAGTAGAGATGGGATTCCACCATGTTGGCCAGGATGGTCTCGATCTCTTGACCCCATGATCTACCTGCCTTGGCCTCCCAAAGTGCTGAGATTACAGGTTTGAGCCACCCTGTCTGGTCTCATTTTTCTTTTTTCTTTTTAAAATTTTTTTATTTCCATAGGTGAGCGGGGAACAGGTGGTGTTTAGTTTCATGAGTAGTTCTTTAGTGGTGATTTGTGAGATTTTGGTACACCTATCACCTGAGCTGCAGGTGATTTTGGGGACTTAGGGGGAAGGATGGGAAGGGGATGAGGGATAAAAGACTACAAATTGGGTGTACCTGCATTCAATTTGTAGTCTTTTATCCTTCATCCCCTTCCCATCCTTCCCCCTAAGTCCCCAAAATCCACTGTGTCATTCTTATGCCTTTGCACCCTCATAGCTTAGCTCCCACTTATGAGTGAGAACATACAACATCTAGTTTTCCTTTCCTGAGTTACTTTACTTAGAATAATAGTCTCCAATCTTGGCTGAGGCAGGAGAATTGTTGAACTGGGACCCAGGAGGTGGAGGTTGCAGTGAGCCGAGATGGCACCCCTGCACTCCACCCTGGGCTACAGAGTGAGACTCCTTCTCAAAAAGAAAAAAAAAGAAGAATCATCTCCAATCTCATGCAGATTGCTGCCAATGCCATTAGTTCATTCTTTTTTATGGCTGATTAGTATTCACTCTCTCTCTCTATATATATATACCTATATCGCAGTTTCTTTATCCACTAGCTGACTGATGGGTATTTGAGTTGTTTCCACATTTTCGCAGTTGTGAACTGAGCTGCTATAAACATGCGTGTGCAAGTATCTTTTTCGTACATGTTGCTTTCCTAAGAGTGAGAACCAGGTCCTCAACATCAGTATGTGTGAGACATTGCTCTGTTCTACAAATGCACACAGAACAATTTCAGAATGTCTCCACCTGTGCCATAACTAACAGTAAATCTACTGTCTTGGTCACTGGGGCTTCTGGAATAAATCTGGGTGGCTTTTAAATAACAGAAATTTGCCCTCTTGCAGTTCTGGAGACCAGAAGTGCCAAGGTGAGACATGATCAGGGCCACACTCCCTCTGAGTGCTGGGGGAAGAAGCTGCTCCCCACCTCTCTCCAACTTCTGGCAGCGGCTGGCACCCTCGGCACTCCTTGGCTGGCAGATGCCTCACCCCAAGCTCTGCCAATGTCTTCACATAGCATTCTCTTTTCTCTGTGTCTGTGTCTGTGCATCCAAATTTCCCTCCTCTTATAAAGACACCAGCCATTGGATTCTGGCCAGCTCGAATCCAGTATGACATCTTAACTTGATGACTTCAACAAACATCCTCTTTCCAAATCAAGTCACAAGCATGGGTCCCAGGGCTTAGGATTTGAGCATACATTTTTAGGGAACACAACCCACAATACCAACTAAACAAAGTGTAAAATTTCTTTCTTTATTTTAGTCCTAGAATAGACCCCAGTCAGGGTATAAAGATAGAGTACTATGTTGAAAAATTACTTGATCGAAACTTTTTTTTCCTGTGGGGTTATATTATCAATGTCATAATCACTTAAGTTCATTTGGTTTGGTTTATTTTCAGTTCTAGAGGGTTTTTTTCCCCATACTTTTAGATTTATTTTATTATTTGAGCATATAAAACATGTGCATGTCTTATAAGTCAAAACTATATGCCAGGTGCGGTGGCTCACGCCTGTAATCCTAGCACTTTAGGAAGCCGAGATGGGCAGATGGCTTGAGGTGAAGAGTTCGGGACCAGCCTGGTCAACGTGGTAAAACTGCATCTCTACTAAAAGTACAAAAATTAGCTGGGCATGGTGGCAGGCACCTGTAATCCAGCTACTGGGGAGGCTGAAGCAGGAGAATCACTTGAACCAGGGAGGAGGAGGTTGCAGTGAGCCAAGACTATGCCACTGCACTCCAGCCTGGGTGACAGAGCAGGACTCCATCTCCAAAAGATATGTATATATATATATACTCAGAAAAGTCTTATCCTCTAGCCCAGCTCTGGAAGTGACCATTTTTCTTAATTTCTCTTCTTTTTCCTTCTTATTTCTTTTTGGAAAACAAGAAGTGTGCATATAATTGCTTCACTTCCCCTTCTATCATTAGTTCATAAAAGTAGCAAGCAACAGATACTCCATCCCTAGCTTCTCTCACTGAAGATGGGAAATCACTTCATTTCAGTCCCAAGACACCTTCTTCATTCTTATGTCTGCAATGCCATAGCAATCCTTTGGGTGACTATACCATGGTTTATTCAACCAATCTCCTTGGGATGGGTACTTAGGCTGTTTCCAATATGTTGCTTTCAAAAATAATGAATAACCTAGTGTGTATCTTTTCTTATTTCCTAGTGTGTGTCTACGGGCTAATTCTTAGACGTAGCATGACTGGGTGGAAAGGTAAATGCATGTGTAGTTCTTTATTTATTTATTTATTTATATTTTTTTCCCAGATGGAGTTTTGCTTTGTCACCCAGGCTGGAGGGCAGTGGCGCGATCTCAGCTCACTGCAACCTCTGCCTCCCGGGTTCAAGCAATTCTCTTGCCTCAGCCTCCCAAGTAGCTGGGATTATAGGCACGCAACCACCACGCGTAACTCATTTTTGTGCTTTTAGTAGAGACAGGGTTTCACCATGTTGGCCAGGCTGGTCTCGAACTCCTGACCTCAGGTGATCTGCCCCCCTCGGCCTCCCAAAGTGCTGGGATTACAGGCATGAGCCACTGTGCCCAGCCTTCACTTGTAGTTCTATTACTTAGCGTCAAATTCCCTTCCCTCTGAGGTTGGATAGTTTTGTTCTCCAATCAGGAATGTGTTTCAGTGACTGTTTCCTCTGATTTTTAGTTTGGTCATCACAGGAGATTTCAACCTAGAAAATGTAGAGCCCTCCACCTTTAAGACAACGGTATAATTGGTGGAGACTCACAGTACAGGAAGTACGGAAACTGAGGCCCTGGGTTTAAGGAAGGGACAGGATGTATTCTCAGGAGTTTTCAATGAGAAGAAATTTGTTTTCTGTTCTCCTCTGTCATCGCTCTGACTCACGCCTGTGGAGAAGGCTGTCTTTTATCCTGGTGAGAATCTATCACTTAACAGAAAACTCAGCTGGTGACAGGTTAGAGACTCTTTTTTTAAGAACAAATGCTAATTTCAAATAGAAACTTGTATTTCTGGCAAGACGTTTCTCTGAGACCCCCACAAAAATAGGAAGGAAGGAGAGACCTATTAAGAGCTATCTATCTTTTTAGACAAAGCTAAACAGAGAAGCAGGCCTAGACCATCCGCTGACTCTCTGACAAATAAAAGCTACTCCAAGGGCTGAGCAACATTTTAGAAACAGCAGTAATTTAACATGCAATCTTCACTGCATGGAAAAAAATGAGACATGGCTTTAAAATTAGAAAAAGCAGCCGCAACTGGTCAGTTCGGGGGAGGAATGACTTCCCCCCTGGAAAATAATGGTACTACTTGAGCTCAAGGTACACTCATCTTCTTAGAGAATAGAAAGGAGAGAAGAATTTTTTTTTTTTTGAGACGGAGCCTTGCTCTGTCACCCAGGCTGGAGTGCAATCGTGCAACCACAGCTCACTGCAACCTCCGCCTCCCCGGTTCACAGGACTCTCCTGCCTCAGCCTCCCTAGTAGCTGAGACTACAGGCGAGTGCCACCACGCCCGGCTAATTTTTGTATTTTTAGTAGGGACGGGGTTTCACCATGTTGGCCAGGCTGGTCTCAAACGCCTGACCTCATGACCTGCCCACCGCGGCCTCCCGACGTGCTGGGATTACAGGCATGAGTGACCATGCCTGGCCTGGAGAGAAGATTTACGTTAATAAGTGAAAGGAAAAGGGTCTGGAAGATGTCCTGTGACTGTGATTTACCGAGAGAAACCCGACAATCCCTGAAGAATGTCGATGTGCTTTCAAGCTTCCCCCAGATCTGCTGATTCAGCAAGTACATAGAATGCCTCAAAAGTATACTAGGTGCTGTGTCCCTCACAGCGACAAGGGGAACAGACTCCCTCAGGCCATGTCCTGTCTCCTTGCCCGGTCCAATAGGACAGGGTTAACTTGCTGATAAACTTATCAGCGTTTCTGATAGCCCAGGTGAAGCGCTGCCGGAGACCTAAGAGTGAGCAAACACAGCCAGCCACAGGATGGGATGGGGGGCTTCCTGGAGGAGGTGGCATTGAGCCAGTAAAGGTGGGACGGAGCCATGCAGGAGGGCAGCATGGGGCTTGTGGTGTTAGGGAAACCTGCCTCTGAATGGAGGTGGTGATTTCTTTGATGACTCATCTGATGGGACCATGACTTCCGTTGAAAAGGAAGAAGCGTTCTGTATATGTGAATTTATGGACTTGTATATGTGAATTTATGGAAGGAAAAGGGGAATTTCTGGAAATGGGCCTATTTTTATAACCAGGCAGATTAGAATATCAGGTAAGTGCTTTAATTTTGAGGATGTCAGGAAGTAATTTACTGTAAAATTTGAATTCGTGATTCTTTGGAAACTGAAGAGCTTTTTCAGAGGTAGATATACGTAGTGAATTGAAGTGTTTTTCCTCAAGTAAATCTGGAGACTACAAAGCAGCCCATCACTTTCAAGTGGACCAGGCTCCCTATGGCTCTGTGCACGCTTTAAACCCATGCTCTAAATTTATGTGCATTAAGGGATTGATGTTGTTTCTTAAAGTAACTTTCCCCCCTTATTACATAAGTGACACATTTATGGTAGAAAAAATTTTAAACACGTATGAGTAAAAGTGAAACCGCCTTTGCAAAATTATGACGGAGACAGTGAAGGAGATCTAACGTCACTGACTCCATCTTCCTTTCAACCTCCAAGCTGTCCTTGTTTGTTCCTGGGCGTAGGCTGAACTAACTTCGGGAGAAACCTGGTTTATAGTTTATAGCTTAAAAGAAAGACAGTAACAGCCCTTTCCCAAAGCAGACCCCCTTCTTGCCTGGGGACTAGATTGCCTTTGTAGGACTCACATTAGCCACAGATTAGAACTTATGGTTTAGGAGTCATGCAGCTGAAGGCCACAAGATTCTGACCCTCCCTAAACTGCTTCTAAGATCAGTGCTTGAGGTATTTCCCTGCACTTGATGGATTAGCTGGCCCCACCCAGATCAATAAACTGGCTCATCTGATCTTGTGGCCCCCACCCAGGAAATGACTGAGCGCAACAAGACAGACAGATCTGACTCCCTGTGATTTCATCTCTGACCAATCAGCACTACTGGCTCATTGGCTTCCCCCCCACCCAAGTTATCCTTAAAAACTCTGCTCCCTGAATGCTCCAGGAGATTGATTTTAGTAATAGTACAACTCCGGTCTCCCGCAGAGCTGGCTCTGTGTGAATTCCTCTTTCTCTATTGCAATTCTCCTGTCTCGATCAATCTGCTCTGTCTAGGCAGTGGGCAAGGTGAACCCTTTAAGTGGTTACAAATGGAGGAAAATTCCCTCAGAATCCAACCAACCAGCAACAAGTACCGTGAAATATTTTTGGTGATCATTCTTCTAGTCCTTTAAAAAGTATATATGCATGCTTAAAATTCCACATATAAAAGTCTATTTATAAACAAAGCAAGAGCATACTACCATCCAGTTTTGCAATCTGTTTATTTAAAATACTATGGATGTCTTTCCAGATTATTAAATGTTCTTCTAAAATAATTTTTAATGGTATAGTATTCCATTTGAGAGGTAGGTGATCATTTAAATAGTCAATCCATTATTGGACATTAAATATTTCCCTGTTATAAATAATACTGTAAAAAATATCCTTGCTGCTAATTTTTTTTTCTTTTTGCACAGACTCTCAATAGTTCACTAGGATATATTCCTAGAAGTAGAATCTCTTTGCCAAAGAGTATGAGCATTTGCAGATTTATGATATGTGTTGTCAGACTGTCCTCTGGAAAGGCTGTGTCCATTTAGACCCACCCCCAGGGGCAAATGACAGCTTCCACACCTTGGTGGCTTCCATGCCTTGGTGACCACTGGCTGTTCATTTTCAAAGCTCTGATTTCTGTGTTTCTGATATGCTTTTGAAATATAGTGTTTTCTTTATGGTGATATCATTTATTTTCTGTTAATTTGTACCATGCTATCACCAGTTTCCTTATGAGCCACTCTGAAATAGAAATATCAATCATAGTGAAAAGCTACGAATTCTTGGGAATAAAGGCATTCTGTCAATATTACAAAGTCAAGGACCCGGAAACAAGCATTTTAGTGGCACGCCACACCTGTGTCTCAAACACCTCTCCTAGAGGGACCCATCTCTACCCAAAACATTCATCTTCTTATGAGACCCAAATTCTTTTTTTTTTTTCTGACAGTGTCTCACTATATTGCCCGGGTTGGTCTCAAACTCCTGGGCTCAAGGATCCTTCCAAGTGATGCTTCATCTTGGCTTTCCAAAGTGCTGGGATTACAGGTGTGAGTCACCACACCTGGCCAATAGCATTTATCCCTTAGGTGCCTCTTGTTTCAGGATGCTGCTATTGGTCAAAAGCCCACAGCCAAACCCCCAGACCCTACGTATCCCAGGATCCTTGGTTAGGAATATTCCAGAGAAACCCATATCTCAGGACCTCCATCATTTCCCACACATTCATATAAACACACAAGCATTCTGGCATCTTAACCACGAGTTATTTGGGGCAGCCTGTTTTAGCAGTACGTTTCCATGAAGGCTATACAATAGTCTGCATCTCATAATTGGTGATATGACTGCAATTTCTCCAAGACTTTTAAGGATACATGAACCATCAAAATGCTTAGTAAATTCCAATGTTTCACTAGCCAAGCAACATCCTCCAGGCTGCCTCTCATGCCTGGAAACAGAGCAAAATTCTTGGCCATCTATTTTTGATTCAGAAAATGTATTCAGCATAGCAATCTCCAGTCTTCAGCAGTTAAGCTCTGAGATGATGGGGCTGCTTCCCATGATCACTGAAACTCATCCAGTGCTACCCTCTCTCCTTAAACAGACAAGGGTTTGTAGGTGTCTCCTGATCCCTCCAGCCTTCTCCCTTGTTAACCAACAGCATGACTGTCCACCAGAGCAACACATCCCAAAAGAACAAAATCAAAACACTCTTCACTTCACCAAAACACTGAGTCCAGTTTTAATGGCTTTTTTGGACTCACAAAGACAGATCATCCCTAGCTACCTCCCCTAGGCTTCACGTACCAATCCCAGAAGCCATTACCTGCTAGTTCGCAAAGAGGTCGATTGAAGAAATATCATGTACCCAAGATGCACAAGATGGGATACCAAGCAAATGCTGATGCTCCACTCAATAACTGCAGGAGAAGAAAGACTCACACCAAAGGCATGGCACCACAGAGCCTACTGGCTTCCCTGTACTGACTAATGTGCCAGCCCCTTCCCAAGGTCTCACAGAAGCACTGGTGCTGAGGATGCAGAGATCAATGGCCTCTTCGTAATTGTACACAAAAGCTCAGGTTCACTGGGAGGAGAAACCGTGCAGACAGGTGAGAACACAGCAGTACTAACAGAGGACAGGGCAGGGACTGGGAGCTGTCAGGAGTGACTCAGCTTTCATCTGGGCAGCCCCAGACTGCACCACCCATTAACTCCATTGAGCAATGAATTACCCACAAGGTACTGAGGAGTCACTGAGGATAACAGATGTGTGGGGTCAGACACGGGAGGAAAAGTAGCAGGGAAGCTTCATTTAGGACAGATGGAGGGAGGGACAAAGAGACCAGAGGAAAGTGGTCACTGTGTTCTAAATCAGATTAGAGACCGGGTGCTGTGGCTCATGCTTGTAATCCCAGCACTTTGGGAGGCTGAGGCAGATGGATTACCTGGGGTCAGGAGTTCGAGACCAGCCTGGCCAACATAGTGAAACCCTAACTCTATTAAAAAATACATAAATTAGCCAGCCATGGTGGCGCACACCTGTAATCTCAGCTACTCAGGAGGCTGAGGCAGGAGAATCACTTGAACCTGGGAGGTGGAGGTTGCAGTGAGCCGAGATTGCACCACTGCACTCCAGCCTGGGCTACAAGAGTGAAACGCTATTTCAAAAATAAATAAATAAATAATAAATCAGATTAGAGGCCTGCAAAGTTAAGAGGACAGTTTACAAGACCACTCTCACTTTTGACACTAATAGCAGAGTTTGGGGGTGCCCAAATTCACCCTTGGTTTCAATGAATTGCTAGAAGGACTCACAGAACTTACTGAAAGCGTTATACTCACCATTACAGTTTGTTACGGTGAAAGGATACAGATTTAAATCAGCCAAGGGAAGCGATGCATGAAGTTCCATGCACGAAGCTTCCAGCGGTCTTCTCACTGGAAGACACCTCCACAGTACTAACCTTCCCCATAGCAATATGTGACAACATGCATGGCGTATCATCAACCAGAGACGCCCACCTGCGCCTTGGTGTCCGCTGTTCTTATTGGGGCTTGGTCACGAAGATCTGGCTGGCTGCCCAGGTGGCTGACCTCAGTCTCCAGCTCTTCTGGAGGCAAAACTGATCCCACACAACCCAGAGACTCCACCCTATCCAGTGGGGCCCAAGGCTCCTGGGTAAGGAAAGACCCTCTTTTCAGACACGACATTCTAACAGCTTAGAGAGCACCTCCCAAAAGTCCAGGGCAAAAGCCAGACCTGTCTTTGGATAAGGTGAATTCTTTACCACACAGGGATAGACTGATTTTGTTTTTAACATATTTCCGTGACATGATACAGTCCCACATTTACGAATTATCTTCTTGATGAAAAATAAGGAAAAATCTCCACCTCCACCTCCCTGGTGAAATACTTCCAGCCACACAACAAAACAATTTATTTTTGGAAAGTCTCCTTGTGGCAAAATCTTTTCATCCACGGAGTGTGGGTTTCTGGGTATTTCAGTGCTGCAGCGAGAGGGGCGGTCCTTTCCTGAGCATCTATCCTATCCTTTTCCTCACTTTCCCCCTAGATTTGGGGGTCCATTGAACTCTTGAGCCTGTAGCCTTCTGTTGATCAACTGCTGGTGCTGCCTCCTGTGAATTCAATCTGATTTTCAAAGCAAGTAGAAAAAGTGTTCTGAGAGTGACAAAAATAAACTACCGTGTTTATGGATTTAAAAGATACAGTTAATTAAAAGCTACCACATTTCCTATAGATATTTGAGAAATGTCTTCTCACTACCAAACAGAAAACAAGAAAATTCAATGCACTGTCCTACTAAATATAACAATACAAATGTTTTTAAACATTTGATAGTGTGGTGACATACCATGTGACCCTGAAAATTGAATAAGTGAATAGCAACATGCAGCTCCTTATTTTATACAATATAGTGTTGATTCACTATCATATATTTCCAGATCTGCCATGTGCTGGCTGTGTGGTCTTGAGTTTCTTTCTTTTTTTGAGATGGAGTTTTGCTCTGTCACCCAGGCTGGAGTGTGGTGTCACGATCTCAGCTCACTGCAACCTCCACCTCCTGGGCTTGTGCAATTCTCCTCTCTCAGCCTCCTGAGTAGCTGGAATTACAAGCATGCGCCACCACACCTGGCGAATTTTTGTATTTTTAGCAGAGACAGGCTTTCACCATGTTGGCCACTCTGGTCTTGATCTGCCCACCTCAGCCTCCCAAAATTCTGGGATTACAGGCCTGAGCCACCGTGCCCAGCAGGCCTTGAGTTTCTAATTTAATCCTCTGGTCTTGTTCCTTTGGGAAAATAAAAGCATTGAACCAGATCATTCCTCAGCTTCCATCCACCTCCTTCCACTTCCACCGATTCTCTCTCAGGATCAAGAAAAATTTTATAAACATAAACAAGAACTGAAGGCTGAAGTTACTATGTCTCTTTCTTTTTTGTTGTTTTTTGTTTGTTTGTTTTTGAGATGGAGTCTTGCTCTGTCGCTCAAACTGAAGCGCAGCGGTGCGATCTCGGCTCACTGCAACCTCTACCTCCTGGGTTCAAGTGATTCTCCTGCCTCAGCCTTCCAAGTAGCTGGGATTACAGATGTGTGTCACCATGCCCGGCTAATTTTGTATTTTTAGTAGAGACGAGGTTTCACCATATTGGTCAGGTTGGTCTCGAACTCCCAACCTCAGGTGGTCCGGCCGCCTCGGCCTCCCAAAGTGCTGGGATTACAGGCGTGAGCCACCATGCCTGGCCTGAAGTTACTATGTAAATAAGAATGCACTTTGCTTCCAATATTTGACTTTTATAATCCAAAGGAAAAAATAATCTTTAGATAAAATACTAAATAACTAAATATTTACTTTTAAAAATATACCATTAATTCATTCACAAATTATTTCTTTTTCTTTTTGAGACAGAGTCTCACTCCGTTGCCCAGGCTGAAGAGCAGTAGTGTGATCTTGGTGTACCTCAACCTTCACCTCCTGGGCTCAAGTGATCCTCTTTCCTTAGCCTCTGGAGTAGCTGGAATTACAGGCACATGCTACCATACCTCGCTAATTTTGTAGAGACGAGGTTTCACCATGTCACCCAGGCTGGTCTTAAACTCCTGGGCTCCAGCGACCTACCCACCCTGGCCCCCCCCAAGTGCTGGGATTACAGTGTAAGCCACCTCACCTGGCCCATTCTCAGATATTTATAGAGCACCTACTATGTGCCAGTCAGGTATAGATATTTGAAATATTTATCAATACTTTATTTTGTGAATGATTCAGAACAAAATGTCAGTTAAAAGGAGATTTTAATAACAGCCTGTCTAATAAGCACTAAACGCAGTGGAAAATGGAACACGTGGGATTTAGCTGAAGGTTACGTGCCTTAGAACTCAGTGACTTTCTAAACTGGTTTTATAATTATGAAGATATTTTTAGCTTATTTTTCTATTGGAAGACTTTATGCTTATCTTAATATATGTAATTTCACTTTAATATTTTCTTATCTTTTGTAAAAAAGAATCTTTCTCTTTGGTGCAGCAAAGTGTAAAAGGAATAGCTTCCATTTAGTGTTACATCAAATGCAGGGACAATGAAGCCACGCAAACCAGGCGATCTTATGTTTGCCCATAAAGTGTTTTTCTTTGGCCCCTGATGAGTGATGAGTGAGACAGCAGGGTGCCCATCCTGAGGAGCCCGTGGCTTTCTGGAAGGATGCCCTTGTAACAGAACATCAGGCAGTGCCAGGCAGCGACTGCAGGTGAGGCAGTACAAGGGAACTGGTGGGGACACCCAATGTGCCTAGACCTGGAAGGGCAAGGGCGTCACTAGGAGAGCACTGTCCTAGGGGAGGGAACAGCACTTGGAAAAGCCGAGAACCTGGAAAAGTATGGACAGGCCAAAACCCCAGAAAGCTGGGGAGAGCAGTGCCCCCTGCCAGGCTCACAAAGGCATGGGCCAGCCGGTGAGGGACCTGTCACAACACAAGGGGCTGGGCTTCCCCCTTGGAGAGATGAGATTCCAACCAAGATGTTTGAGCAGGGAAGGGACAAAATCAGACCCATTGCCAGAAAGGGGAAGAGAGAAGGACAGACTGGGAGGAGGAGGGACTTGCAGTCGTCCAGATACCAGGGAAGGGGACTGCTTCGAACAACTTGTGGGATCCAGGGAGCTTGGTGAGCCATTGGCACAGCAGGTGACAGGAAGTACAGAAGCGGAGGCCAGCACCCACGTTCTACTTGGCTCCTGGTTTGCTGCTGGGGAGGGGAGCTGGAGGAAACAGTGGGTGCACTGTCAGGTATGCTGAGCTTTAGTCATTTAGGGGCTGCTGTGGACTGAATGTTTATCTCTCCCACAAAATTCCCATGTTGAAATCCTACCCCACAAGGTGATAGTATTGGGAGGCACGGCCTTTGAGAAGTGGAGTCTAGAGGGCAGAGTCCTCATGAATGGGTTTAGTGCCATTTATTTATTTTTGAGATGGTTTCACTCTTGTTGCCCAGGCTGGAGTGTAGTACTGCTATCACAGCTCACTGCAACTTCTGCCTCCTGGGTTCAAGTGATTCTCCTGCCTCAGCCTCCTGAGTAGTTGGGACTACAGGCACCCACCACGACACCCAGCTAATTTTTTTTTGTATTTTTAGTAGAGATGGGATTTTACCATGTTGGCCAGGCTGGTCTTGAACTTCTGACCTCAGGTGATCCACCCTCCTCAGTCTCCCAAAGTGCTGGGATTACAGGCGTGTGCCACTGCACCCGGCCATTAGTGCCCTTTAAAAGAGACCTCAGAGAGCTCCCAAGCCCTCTTTCTACCACATGAGGAAACAGGGAGAAGTAAGCCATCCTCAGCCAGGAAGCGAGCCCTTCGCAGAACCAGCCCATGCTGGCACCGTGGTCTCAGACTTCCAGCCTCCAGACTGGGAGAAAGGAATTTCTGTTGTTTATAGGCCCCCAGACTACAGCACTTCGCCTGGACTAAGACAGAAATTGCCACTAAGAAGGGAAGGTGCTCCTATAAATGTGGTTGTGGCTTTGGTCATGAATAGAGGTTGGAAGAGTTTTGAGGCACCTGCTAGAAAAAAGCGTAGATCGCCACGGATGGAATTTAAAAGGTGATTCTGGAGAGAGCTCATAAAGAAGAGAGAGGAGCTGTAGAGAACACTTGCATCTTCGTAGCCAATACTAAGTCATCATAAACAGAATGTTGGAAGAAGTATAGATTTTACCAGACCAGTTATCATTCTAATGCAGCCTCGGAAAGCAATGAGGCGCATGCCATTGGACGCTGGAGGAGAGGCCATCCTCATTATAAAGTGGCAAAGAACCGGGCCGCACTGTGCTTTGTGGAAGGCAGAAATTGGATATTTGGCCGAGTGGATTCTGGGCAGTGTTGAAGGAGAGGCAGCCAGCTGATTTCTGAATAGCCTTTTGAGTCATTCTTCCCTCGTCTGGAAGAATTGTATGCGTTTTCAGCCAAATGGTTCCACGGTTCAGTCCCGTAGGGTCTAAGAAGTCCAACAATCTTCCTTCCTTCATTTTGTCCCATTTTCTTAGTTTCCTTAGGCCCAGCTGCCACTGTTTCTGCTGGTAGAATCTCATCTCTATTCTTGGCTTTCGTTGGGTCGATGAAGTCTGTGGTTCACACCCACACTCACCTCCTTATCAAATGGCTTGTCCATCACACCCTTAGCATTCTCTTCTGAATATGTTTTCTCATAGTTTGTAATATAAAAGGCTGATGATTTTTTTAAATACTTGAGTTCTGCTCACTTTTTGCCTAACAGTTCTATCTTCAAATTATTTCTCTCTTCTCAAGTTTTACTACGTTTGTCAGGAAGAACCAAGACACTCTTTCAACACTTTGCCTAGAAATCCACTCAACTACATATCCAATTTCTACCTTCCACAAAATACAATAGCTCCACACCTCTGACAGGGAAGCATAGTACGAGCCACCGAATAATGGAGTGGCACAGGGTAGACAGTGCCCCGCTCAGCTGTGGGGGGACAGTGCCACACCAGTGGGCACTGAAAGCGGGCCTCTCTAGTGGGTCCAAATGCAGAGCATCAAGGCAGAGAGGATTATACTCCAGCTTTGGAGAATCTTCCTCATGGAATTTGCCTTGCTAGGCTTCAAACTTACTTGGGTCCTGTCACTTCTTTTCTGTTCTTTTCCTTCCTTCCTCTTTCTCTCTTTTTCTATTTCTCCCTTTTGGAATGGGAATTTTTATCCTCTGTCTGTCTCAATATTGTATTTTGTAAACACAGAATTTGTCTAGTTTCACAGGTTCACAGCTGGAGAGGAATTTTTGCCTCAGGATAAATCACACCTTCAGTGTCACCCACATCTGACTGAGGTGATATTTAGATGAGACTTCAGACTTCAGACTTTAGAGCTGATGCTGGAACAAGTTAAAACTTTTGGGTTGTTAAGATGGAATGAATGTATTCTACATGCAAGAAGCACGTGACTTTTGGGGGACCAGGGGTGGAATATTATGGACTGAATGTTTGAGTCTCCCCTCCTCCATTCCCATGTTGAAATCCTAACTCTCAGGGTGATGGGTATTAGGTGGTGGTGGCTTCAAGAGGTGACCAGGTCATGAGGGTGGATCCCTCATAAATGGGATTAGTACCCAATAAAAGAGACCCCAGAGAGCTCTCTCCCACTCTTTTCATCATGTGGGGTTACCATTGAGAAGTCAGCAGTAAGTGACACAGAGGAGGGCCTTACCAGCATCAGACCATGGTGGCACTGTGAGCTCAGCCTTCCAGCCTCTGGAGCTGTGAGTAACGTTGTCTGTTGTTTACACTGGGTTCTGTCGACACCTGTATTAGTCCGCTCTCAGGCTGCTGATAAAGACATATCCGAAACTGGGTAATTTGCAAAGAAAAAGACATTTAACGGATTTACAGTTCCACATGGTTGGGGAGGCCTCCCAATCATGGCAGAAGGCGAAAGGCATATCTTACATGGTGGAAGCAGGCAAGAGAGAAAATGAGAACCAAGCAAAAGGGGTTTCACCTTATAAAACCATCAGATCTCGTGAGACTTATTCACTACCAGGAGAACAGAATGGGAGAAACCAGCCCCATGATTCAATTACCTCCCACCTGCCCCTCCCACAACACATGGGAATTATGGGAGCTACAATTCAAGATTTGGGTGGGGACACAGTCAAACCACATCACACCCAGTCTGTGGTATTCTGTTATAGCAGCCAGGACAGCCTAAGATGTGGGATGGCCAGATGGAGATGGCCAGTGAGCAGAAGAACACACTAAGGGCAGGAGGTGGCTGCCTGGGGATACCTGGGTCCATGTGAGTGAGTCAAAGAAGGGCGGTGCTTAGCTTGGGAAAAGACCAGTTGGTTGTTTGGAATATTCTCAGCATACTCTCAGGCCGTAAGGGCATGAAGAGATCAGACCTGTCCGTTCTGGCCCCAAGGGGAGAACCAGGGCTAAGTGGCAGCTTTATGGACTGGCTTAAGTCTACCTGAGCACCCTTTTCTAGAGTCAGAGCTGGGGAAGTCAGACCTTGTGGGTGGGTGGAGCCTGCGGGGTACTATTCTCTGGACGCCACCCCTGCCCCTAGGGTATCCTCGGGGCCATAAACATGACCGGCCCGGGCTGCTAGCGCAGGCCGCGGTCACCTAAGGGACCACCCAGGTTAGCCGGCTGGTCCCCGGAAAAGGACACTGGGCGGCGTCCCAGGGGCCTTCCAGGTGGGCATCCTGCTAGATGTCCTCGCCACACCTGAGCAGACAGCATGATCCCTGAGCAGAGGGCCGCATGGCTCCGCCCGCGGCCACCTCCAGGCCTCGCTCTTCCAGCTGCCCTTTCTGCTTTTACTGGCCCACCTAACCAAAGGCGTAGAGTCCAGGAGTCGCTGTCACCGGGCAGGGCAACCAGCGGAGGTTTCAGGCACTTGGTTTCTCCTCTTCTCGTGCCCCTAAATCCACCCGGGACCCGCTAGGGTGGTGCATAGCTGAGGGTGGTGCATAGCTGAGGGCGGCTCGTCCTGCGATCAGACTCGCCCGGGAGAGACCTCCGCGCTGGCCTCCTCCCCACTGCGAGGCTCAGGAGTGGGCTTGCAGGGAGCCCCTGAGACACCGGTCTCTGTCCGGAGCAGAGACAAGACAGACCCCTTCCCTCTCGTTGGGGAGACACATTCCCCGAAGCCGGGCTCGGAGCTTCAGAGCGGGATCGCAGAGCTCCGACCCTGCGGGAGACCGCAGAAGGTGCCCGGCGTGGGCAAGGAGGAGGTCTGCGGGCACTGGGGGCCGAGGATGGCCTCGCCCGCCCCTTCGAGGCACGCCCCGCGGAGCCCGCCGCGAGGAGGGGGCGGGCAGGCAAAGGCGCAGCTCTGGGCCCCCTACGGCGCTGCCCCTCTCCCGGGCGGGGCGCGGCGGCGGGGAGGAGGAAGGGGCGGGCCTGCGGGAGGTCCCGGCCCGCAGTCTGCTCCCGCGGGGCCTGGGTCGCGCCCAGCCCAGGCACCCCCGCCCCGCCACCGCCCAGCCTCGCCCCCGCCGCGCGCGCCCCTCCCGCCTCCCCCCGTTGCCGTGGCAACCCCAGGAGCCTCCAGGCGCGCGCTCGCCCGCGGGAGCGCTTGGCAGCGGTAGCGGCGGCAGCGGCGGCGGCGGCGGCGGCGGCAGCTCCGGTCGAGCCGCGCGCGCTGCTACCCCTCTCCGCAGCCGGCTCGTCGCCCCCGACCCAGCCCGGGGCCCTGGCGTGGCCCCCGCCCCGGCCCCTGCGCCTGTCCCGCAACCGGCCCCATGGAGCTGCTGGCCGCTGCCTTCAGCGCTGCCTGCGCCGTGGACCACGACAGCTCCACCTCGGAGAGCGACGCGCGCGACTCGGCAGCGGGACACCTGCCCGGCAGGTGAGGACGGGCGCCCGTCCCGGTCCCGGCGCGCCGCCCCCGCGTGCCTCCTTCCCAGCGTGCGCCCCGGGCCCCGGGCACCCCCAGGGAGGCCTATTCCCACTCCCCCGCTGGCCCTCGCCGCCCCCACTCCCACCCCCGGCCCCTGTCGGGCCCGCAACCCAGTTGGGTGGGTGGTAAGCCCCGGCCCAGGCCCCTGGGACCCCGGTCCCTGCCCGGAGTCGCCTCCCGCGCCCTCGCCCCTGGCGCCCTGGGCGTGCGCGTCCCGCTCGGCTCCCCCTTTCCGCGCCGCGCGGCCTGGGGACGGAAGGATCGGAGTCCGAAAGGGGCCGGGGACCGAGTGACGGCGAGGGGCGCCGAGTGGCTTCCTGGCCGCGGGACCCGTCGGGCAGGCGGATGGCGCCGGAGAGTGGGCAGGGTGCGCCAAGTTTCCACCGCCTGCCCGGGAGCTCCAAAACCATGGAGGTTTGGGCGGGCTGGTGTGGGAATGAATCACCCTGTCGGGCTCTGGTGCGGTGACAAAAAGGGCCTGTGGGGCCTGCCCGGACAGGAGGGGCGGCGGTGGCTGCGGCCGCTGCCCCTGGACGGTCCCGGGTAAGGTCTGGCTGACCAACAGGCGCCTGTGCGCACGCTCCGCGAGAGCCAGCCAAGGTGAATCTTTGCTTAAAAATAACCAGCTCCTGTCGTCCTCCCTCTCTGGCAGCGAGTCGTCTTCCACCCCGGGAAATGGGGCCACGCCCGAGGAGTGGCCGGCCCTGGCCGACAGCCCCACCACCCTCACCGAGGCCCTGCGGATGATCCACCCCATTCCCGCCGACTCCTGGAGAAACCTCATTGAACAAATAGGTGGGTGTCCCCGCGGTAGCTGGGCTTTATTTGGGAAACGCGGGTCCCTGGAGGATTCTGGGGGTCCTCCTGCTAACGCGATGCCGTTGTGTTTCATAGGAAGGAATGCGTCTGACATGGGAAAGGAAAGCTTTTGACGTGTTTGGCCCTAAACGGTTCCGCAGGCAAAACTGCTGCATTTTAACAGCGCTGCACACGTGGGCTTTGGCACCCGTTTCTGTCCTGCTCTCTGCGGAGAGATCTATTTGCCCCGCTCTGGTCTGTGGGAGGGCTCTCTGACCCCTTATCACTTCTGCCAGCAAGAAGGGATGAAGCCGCCCTGCTGGGCAGTGCAGGGGAAAGATCTCCACTGGCCCCCATCAGGGAAGGGCCGAGGGAAGACCTGGAAGCTAAAGCGGCTGCTGGGAGCAGAGTTGGGCTAGAGGGGGAGGTGTGTGAAGGGGGGTTCTGGGAAGAGCCCGGTGCGATTCACCAAGAGGAGGTGGCCAGCTTTGCACAGGGGATGGGAAGGCGAAGTAGGGAGAAAGCAAGAGCCGCAGAGGTCCTTGGCTTGGGAAGGGAAGCCTCTCCAGGAATATGGCCGGGAAGGGAAACCGAGGCTCAGCCTGTGTGGTCCAACTGCTACCCAGCTGCACCGGAAGCACTGAATAGAGAAAGTGGATTGAAACTGACCCAAGAACTCTAGCACTTACATTTAAAAAAAAAAAAAAGATCGCTAGTGACATCAGGCTAGTTCTTAGGTCTTCCCTAGAGGCACCCGTGAATGAATAATATAGGCTCCCTTACTCTGAAAATGGTGCCGGCTGCTTAGAAAGTCTTTTCGTTCCTCATCGTTGTCAGAGCAGCCAACAGTCTATCTGTTAAATAAAAATTGCAGGTTTGGAAAACTTCTTCCCTAAATATAAAATTATTGCCCTCCAGTCCCAAATGCTTGGACAGACACGAAGTGTCTTCAGTGGGGTGGTGGAGCTTCCTTTGCCACCGGAGACCCCGTGCTTGGGAGACCTTTCCCGGCCAGCCCACTCTTCCCTGGCAGGGATCTTTCTAAACTGAGCCCTTGCAAAGCTGAGGGGGTGGAGCGCACACTGCACACTGTGTTAAGGTGCTGACTCCAGGAATTTTGTTCCCAGTGGCCCCCTCCACGTGTCAGGCTGGGTGGTGGTGGTGGTGGCTTTCCCTTTGTTTACTGAGGGAATGGAGAGGAGCTGATCTGAAACTGATGCCAATTAGAAAATGATTATTTTAAAATAAAGGCCCCTGACAAACCCTTTCTCCCAGCTCTGCCACGCTGCTGCATCTGCCTTAGCATACGTTGGAGACTTTGACCTCCACCCTCTTTGGCTAAGATCAATGTCATGACTAGGAAGGACATCCAGCTTGGGGAGGAGATCGTGCCTCCCTTCTGCACTGTGGGTGTGTGGAGCTATCTGTCTTGGAGATGGCTGGACCTGCTTGGCCAGTGGCAGAAGTCCTAAGCTGGCAGGCAGGGCCCCAAGCTCTAGTGCCTGCCCGCTTGGGGCGTCGCCGTGCTCATCTGGGAAGCAGCAGGGCCTCTGATGTTCTGAGTCTTTCCTCCCACTACCCCTGCAAGGTGTCTGCTGGTGTTGCAGTGAATGTCTTTTCTTGGCTCCTGGACCTGACCCATAGTAGGGGCTCAACAGATGTGTTGATTGACAGCCCAGGGCTGTCCCCACCCTCTTCTCACATCGTCTGTCGTAGACTTGAGGTCTGTGCTAAGCGGATCCCTGCAACAGCCTAGCTGCTTTCAGCTCTGTGAGTTCAGGAATTCTTTGCCAAGTGGTAGGAAAGGATGGCAGCTTCCTAAAGATGATTAAGGGGGAAGGAAAGAAGGATGAATTGTGGGCATTTTGTAGACCACTGTGTTGGATTTTGCAGTGCTCTCACCAAGGCTCGACGGAATTCTATCAGGACCAGGCATGGTAGGGTGTACAGCTGTCACTGCAGTTGGCAGTGGCCCTGGTAGGTCATAGACTCTCAGGCCTGTGGCTGGGTGTGTGTGCATCTGTTGTGGCTTCTAGTACCTAACATGATTCTTGGAGCGTGGAGGGTGCTTATTAAATAATATATTTATTATCTATATGTATTTATATATAATAAATATGTTTATATTTATATGTAATAAATATATTTCTTGCTCTTTGAAGGATTCAAAGAAAACAAATTCTCTTTGGAAAGAGATTTTGAATGACTCAGGGGGCTTTGGCAAGAGGAGCTGGGGGCTTATCCTCCTGGGCGGCATGACCAGCCTGGCACAGACCATTTTAATCAGGAGAGATGGGGACTGAGCCATCCAGTTCCACTTGGAGGTAATTCCAAGTGCAAGCCTTTACAAGTAAAGTTTATTTCTATTTACAGTTGTGCCTACTGAATGTACAATATATAAAATAGTAAAGCATGATGTATAGATAGTACACTGACTACAGAATTTAATACGCTATTATAGTTCCTCAGGCAAAGAAACCGTATTTGTTTTTTTGTCATCTGAATTTAAGGCAAATACAGATGAAAGGTTACGAGAAATGGCTACACACTGTGTCAGATAACTGTGTGAAACAGCAACTCCGGAAACACTGGTGTCTAAATACCCCAGAAAAAAGTAGGAAGTTTTAAGAAGACTCTAAAGTTACTCATATTGACAGTCTTTGGCTGCAGGTAAAAGAATTTCTAGCAAAAAGTGATCTTAAAACAACAAAGTGTCCCATCTCAGTTAATGAGCCCAAAGGTAGGAAGTTCCAGAGTTGGTTCATTCAGCCAAACAATCATCCGGCTGCTTTACCTCTGCCAGGTGGGCCTTGTGTTACAAGATGGCTGCCATAGCTCCAGGCATCACATTCTCAGGGAGCCTTGTGTGAAACAGGCAGGGCAGTTAGTCTTCAAATGCCTGTTGGGGAGGGACGGCTTTTTGACAAGCCTTTAGAAGATGTGCCCTTACTCTCCTTGTCCAGTATCTTAATTTGTTCCAGTTCTTGTAACAAGATACCATATACTGGATGGCTTATAAATAACAGAAGTTTATTTCTCACGGTTCTGGAAGCTAGGAAGTCCAAGATCACGGTGCCAACAGATTCAGACCTGCTGAGGACTGGCTGTCTCTGCATCAAAGATGGTGCCTTCTTTGGTGCATCCTCACAGGGTCGAAAGGGCCAGGCAGCTCCCTTCCACCTCTATTTACTTGTTTATTTATTTTTGAGAGGGAGCCTCACTCTGTCACCCAGACTGGAGTGCAGTAGTGCACTCTCGGCTCACCGCAGCCTTCTCCTCCTGGGTTCAAGTGATTCTCCTACCTCAGCTTCCTGAGTAGCTGGGATTACGGGCACCTGCTAACTCACCTGGCTAATTTTTATATTTTTAGTAGAGATGGGGTTTCACTGTCTTGGCCAGGCTGGTCTCAAACTCCTGACCTCAGGTGATCCACCCACCTCGGCCTCCCAAAGTGCTGGGATGACAGGCGTGAGCCACCGGGCCTGGCCCTTTCCTCCTCTTTTATAAGGAAGGGCGTGAATCCCTCTCACAGAGGCAGTGCCCTCATGTCTTAATCACTTTCCAAACGCTCCACCTCTTAAAACTCTCACATTGGGCGTTAGGTTCCAGCACATGAATCTGGGGGGATACTAACGCTCACACCACTGTGGCCCGGCTGTGCCGCATGCCTGCATCTAACCCTCCACTGGCAAGGGGCAAGGAACTATCATGGTAGGTTTTTTATCTTTTTCTTTTCTTTTCTTCTTTTTTTTGAGACATAGTTAACGCCCTTTCGCCCAGGCTGGAGTGCAGTGGCACCATCTTGGCTCATTGTAATTTCTGCCCCTGGGTTCAAGGGATTCTCCTGCCTCAGGCTCCCGAGTAGCTGGGATTACAGGCTCCTGCCACCACACCTGGCTAATTTTTGTATGTTTAGTAGAGACAGATTTCCCCCATGTTGTCCAGGTTGGTCTCGAACTCCTGACCTCAAGTGATCTGCCCGCCTTGGCCTCCCAAAGTGCTGGGATTATAGGTGTGAGCCACCGTGCCCGGCCTCATGGTAGATTTTGATCAGTCAACCTTCACTCACTTCCCTGAACACAGAATGGGTCAGCATCCCAAACAGAAGTCCTCCCCTGCCAACCAGGGAGAGGGGCATGAGTGGATGCAGGAGGGGTGGCCAACAGCGTCTGCCACGAGGTGACTTCAGAACCATTATTTTCAACCCAGCTACCCACAGTGCTGATATTTTTGTCTCTTTTCAGCATATGTATCACAGTAAGATGTTCAAGATAGTGTTCACCCGTGATTTGCCGACTATAGCACACATAAGACGTATTTTTGAGCCTTCAAAAATACGCCAAGTGAGACACTTGTGAAGCTTGAAAACTGAGGGGTTTTTTTGTTTTGTTTTGTTTTGTTTTGTTTTTTGGGTTTTTTTTTGGGTTTTGTTTTGTTTTTTGGGTTTTTTTTTTTTTTGGACAGAGTTTCACTCTTTCACCCAGGCTGGAGTGCGGTGGCGCAATCTCAGCTCACTGCAACCTCCACCCTCTGGGTTCAAGCGATTCTCCTGCCTCAGCCTCCCGAGTAGCTGGGATTATAAATGTCCACCACCACACCCAGCTAATTTTTGCATTTTTAGTAGAGATGGGATTTTGCCATGTTGGCTAGGCTGGTCTCGAACTCCTGACCTCAAGTGATCCACCTGCCTTGGCCTCTCAAACTGCTAGGATTACAGGCATCAGCTACTGCACCCAGCCTTGGAAACTGCATTCTTAAAAGGTGTTCAACAAATAGTTGCATACCAACTATGAAGGAGACACTGCACTGTGCACTGAAAAGTGAATCCAAGTCAACACATGAAACTTAGTTTCTTTAACCCTCTGTAACCACAGTGTCAGAATCACAGGACGGTGATAACCTGATGTCCCAACAGTCGGCATACCTTCTGCTCATTATTGAACTGACTTAAGTGGTGACGTAAGACTTGTCTTTATAGATCATCAGTCAGGGTTGCACTTAGCATAGGGTTGGGTTTTCTTTTCGATTCCTTTGTTGAATCCACTCCGTGTTGTATCTGGCTGGGCTGCGTCGTTGGAGGCGCCGGGGATCTTAGCTTGGTGCGGTGGATGCTCTGCTTACCGTAGCAGAAAGGCTTTGTAATTAGGAGTTATGGAGCGTGGAAGCCGAGTAATTTAATCCACATGGCGGCCTTATTAGGTTCCTAATATGATTTCTCCAGCCTCGTTCAGGATTTTGAAGGTGGTCTGTTTTTCTTTTCTTCCTTTTTCTACTGTGGAGACATATTTGACTATTGGATAAAGAAGGAATAATAGTTGTACTGCATCGTAAGAGCAAGTGCTTATCAAGTGCTATATTTATCCATATTGCAACTTTCTGGGAATCATCTTTGTCTCAGAGTTAGACATTTTGAGGGGTCTTGGCCACTGTCCCAAGTGCCAGACCAGGGCTTCCTGCCGCCCACAAGGCCTCCACCTGGATGTCTGGGTACATCTCACTCCTCCCCACTGGTCACCTGGATGTTATTCATGGCCCCAGAACTGTCCTCGATCTTGTAACTGTCCCCGAATCGGGCACTTGGCTTCCTCCCCTCCCCAGTCCTTCAGTGCAGGCCTCCGTCCTGGCTCTGCTGCGGAGCTGCTGCAGGCCATTTCTCCCAGTCCATGCTTCTAAAATGTAGATAGGACCAGGCACAGGGCTCACATCTGTAATCCCAGCACCGTAGGAGGCTAAGGGGAGACGAATTCAAGACGAGGAATTGAGGCTTGAGGCCAGGAATTCAAGATCAGCCTGGGAAACATAGCAAGTCCTCATCACTACAAAAAAAAAAAAGAGAAAAAGAAAAAACTAGCCAACCATGGTGGCATACAGGAGGCCGAGGCAGGAGGATCACTGGACCCGAGGAGATGGAGGCTGCAGTGAGCTGTGATTGCAGCACTGCCTTCCAGCCTGGGTGACAGAGTGAGGCCCAACCTCAAATAAATAAATTTTAAAACAATGAAATGTAGAACAGAGTGTGTTTGCTCTGTCTGGCCCTTGCCCTCAGGCTAGACTCCTGCCTCTGTAGCACCATGGACAAGCCCTTGGGGTCAGATCCCTTTCCTCCCAGCCTGCAGCAAGAGTACCCGTCCCTGTCCCACCCAGCCACAGCAATCCCCCCGACGCTGACGGCTGCCTGTGCGGAGAGGAAGTCCCTGTGTCCCAAGGCCAGGACATCGGAAATGGGGTTATACCTTTGGAGGTGCTACATTTGCACTGATTCAGCTGCACCCCGGAATCACTAAGAGACTGAAAAGCATTCATGGCAAGTAAAGTTGGTCAGTGAAGTCTGCAACTGTGAAAGCAAAATGAGAAAGTTTCCCTTTTTAAATCGTAAGGTTAATGAAATGCTGATTTTTCCTTCAAAATGAGAATTTATAGCTACTCCCACTGCACAAATGAATATTCCTGGGTTTGAATATTGAAGCATTTAGGGCTATGGAAATTACCCTGCTGGGTAGTGAGACACGGTTGGGACATTCCCATCAACTTTGGCGGTGGACACATCAGGTTCTAGGTTCTTGTTTGCCAAGTGTGTGTGGGGAAAGCATGTATTGGTGACTGGATTTTGAGTCCATTTGGGCACTTCTTTGTGTGTCGGAGAAAAACATAAGCATGCTGGTCTTTCCTAAGAAATGCAGATGATGGCAGTGTATTGTGTGGTCTGGAGCCTGCCGCTGAGACCGGCGCAGGGCTGGCTTGCACTGTATGTTTGTGGGCGCAGCGGTCACCCTTGATAAGAATGTGAGGCCTTGACATGGGGATTTGGAATGATTGTCATCTGAGAGCTTTTCCTTTTCTTTTTCACAACTCTTTGATTTCAGGGCTCCTGTATCAGGAATACCGAGATAAATCGACTCTCCAAGAAATTGAAACCAGGAGGCAACAAGACGCAGAAATCCAAGACAGTACCGCTGGGTCCCCGGCTGGCGAGGACACCCCGGAGGAGGAGGAGGAAGAGGAGGAGGAGGAACCGGCCAGCCCACCAGAGAGAAAGGCTCTGCCCCAGATCTGCCTACTCAGTAACCCTCACTCAAGATTCAACCTCTGGCAGGATCTTCCCGAGATCCGGAGCAGCGGGGTGCTTGAGATCCTCCAGCCCGAAGAGATCAAGCTGCAGGAGGTAACAGGCGTCGAGGCGAGGGCTCCCCACAGCACACGGGTGGCCCTCACTGCTGGGGGTGAGGCTTCCTCTAGGGGATGAGGTGCCTCACTGGTTCACCAGAGGAACTGCCCTCAGGGTTATCCATCTAGAACATGCAGAAAAATAAACCTGATTTTACAGGCAGCAAAAGACACCCAGTTACCTTCTAGGATAGCTCACCCCCAGTATTGAGCATTTGAAGCATTGCTGTCTGCTGACAGTATGATCGCAGTTTTTCCACCCTTTGTTCATCGTTGGGTATATCTGTCGTGTGTGAATGCCACAGCACTAGGCAATGCTGACCTCAGTGTGACTATGGCATAGCTCCAGTCCTCTGTGGTTGATGGCTCATGCCTGTAATATCTCTCTGCACTGATGATCTTATGCCACCACTTTCTTTTGGGGCTGTCTGAACTTCAGATGAATGGGGTCTCTAAAGGAAGTCCCTCAGCCTGCCCACCTGCCCTTGAAATGCTGCAGAAATCTGGGATTCGTGTCTCTTGCCCCTTTGTTTGATGGTTCAGGTAGACTTCAGTGACTGTCAATTAGGCTGAGGCAAAACTATTGAGTTGCCTGACGGTTCGTTGCTAGCAGGGAGAAATAATCAATTAAAAACAGTAACAAATGAATAAGAAATCTAAGTGGGCCAGGTGCAGTGGCTCATGCCTGTAATCCCAGCACTCTGGGAGGCAGAGGCGGGTGGATCACCTGAGGTCGGCAGTTTAAGACAAGCCTGACCAACATGAAGAAACCCGGTCTCTACTGAAAATACAAAATTAACCAGGTGTGGTGACACATACCTGTAATCCCAGCTACTGTGGAGGCTGAGGCAGGAGAATTGCTTGAACCCAGGAGGTGGAGGTTGCGGTGAGCCAAGATCGTGCCATTGCACTCCAGCCTGGGCAACAAGAGCGAAACTCCATCTCAAAAAAAAAAAAAAGAAATGTAAGTGTTTGTTTCAGCTGAACAAAGATTATTTGAGTATTAAGGGAAAATTTGTGGTATAGAGAAACAAGAGTATGGTCAGGAGTAAACAGGAGGAATGGTGGAGAGAAATTGTGAATATGCTAGTTTGTGTTCATTGTGAAATTTAAAAAGTGGGTACAGAAGCGAAAAATGAAGAGATTTGGTTTTTATAAGCACTTGGTCCAGCCAGTTTCACCCTCTGTGTCGTCTCCGCTCCGTCTCGCCCCCACCACACTCACCTGCATTCCCGAGCACACGCACCTGCGTTCCCGAGCACACTCACACGCTTGGCTAAGCCCATCCTTGTGGCTCCAAAGGTCCTGCCTTTCCCTAACCCCCATTACTCCTGCAGAAACATTTGCTCTTGTTTACTTAAACACGAAACAGTAGCCTGTATACACTATTAATGACCAAAACTGTGACTAGTTCCTGAGCAGCATCGTATGCCTCAGACTTCCGTTTTACGATGAACAGAGTTGCTGCTAGTGAAGGCTTGATAACAACAGTAGATTTTTCGCAGGGCCACCTAGGCTTCACCTGGAGTCCTGCCAAGTAGAGTCTGGAAGATGTTTAGACTTTGACGTACTCCCTAACTTGTGAGCAGATTTGTAAATGGCTGCATTGATTTATTTTTAATAAAACTTCTAGTGTAAAACTTAGAAATAAGGACTGGGTGCAGTGGCTCACGCCTGCAATCCCAGCACTTTGCGAGGCCGAGGCAGGTGGATCACAAGGTCAGGATTTCGAGACCAGCCCGGCCAACATGGTGAAACTTGTCTCTACTTAAAATACAAAAATTAGCTGGGCATGGTGGCGCATGCCTATAGTCCCAGCTACTTGGGAGGCTGAGGCAGAAAAACCACTTAAACCTGGGAGGCAGAGGTTGCAGTGAGCCAAGATCGAGCCACTGCGCTCCAGCCTGGGTGACACAGCGAGACTCCGTCTCAAAAACAAACAAACAAACAAACAAACAAACAAACAAACACCTTAGATATAAATCCTGGTAGAACTTAAACACATGGTAGAAATCTTTTACAAGCAAACCTAAAAGCAGAGAGAGGGCCCGTGTTGTAAAGAAATAAATCCTGGTAGAACTTAAACACATGCAAAACAGAAGCAAAGCTAAAAGCAGAGAAGGGGACCCTGTCATAAACGATGACGAAGCACGAAAACAAACCGCACCAAATTAGTGGCAGATTTAACAGCAGACAAATCCGTGAGTACATGCAAATGGCTTAAACTCCTCCATTTCTGAAGATAGAAATTCTTCAGTTGAGGCTGGGTGTGGTGGCTCACCCCTGTAATCGCAGCACTTTGGGAAGCCGAGGTGGGCAGAACACCTGAGGTCAGGAGTTTGAGACCACCCTGGCCAACAAGGCAAAACTACATCTCTACAAAAATACAAAAATTAGCCAGGTGGGCCGGGTGCAGTGGTTCACGCCTGTAATCCCAACACTTGGGGAAGCTGAGGTGGGCAGATCACTTGAGGTCAGGAGTTCAAGACCAGCCCAGCAAATGTGGTAAAACCCCATCTCTACTAAAAATGCAAAAATTAGCTGGGCATGGTGGCACACACCCATAGTCCCAGCTACTCCACTCAGGAGGCTGAGGCAGGAGAGTTGCTTGAACCCAGGAGGCAGAGATTGCACCACTGCACTCCAGACTGGGCGACAGAGTGAGACTCTGTCTCAAAAAAAAAAAAAAAAATTAGCCCGGCATAGTGGCAGGTGCCTGTAATCCCAGCTACTCAGGAGGCTGAGGCAGGAGAATCGCTTGAACCCAGGAGGTGGAGGTTGTGGTGAGTCAAGATTGTGCCACTACACTCCAGCCTGGGCTACAGAGCAAGACTCTGTCTCCAAAAAAAAAAAAGAAAAGAAAAATTCTCCAATTGATTTGAAAATTAAACCCATTATATTATCAGACAGAGTAGAATTCAGGGCAAGAAAAATTACCCCAGTGAACAGAGTAATTTTCTTTTGTCATCTTATTCGTTAATAAAGTACCACTATATTTTAAAATGTTTTACAAGTAAATACATAACTCCTCTATGCATTTTCATTGTTTAAAAAAAATGCAAACAATGCTAACGTGTCCGGCGCATTTCTTGGATCATGGGTTTTCACTGGAGGACCAGCTTTATTTACTTCATCTCTCCTGATGAGGCACAGCCATTAGTACCATTTAATTTTGGAGTTTAGACACCTATGAAGACTAAGGGCAAACCCTTGTAGATTTTTACAGTGCTTACACTTCTTTTATTTGCAGCACATTCAGTAGCAGCTTGGGTTTGGTGATGGTTTTTTTGGCAACCTGCCTTTCCTGGACTCTTCAGAGTTTTCAGCTCAGTTTTCCTAAAAACAACTTTGTTTCCACTGAGAATTCATTGGATTTTATCATTAAATGATACAACTGCATCACAGGTACACTGGCCTGAATAAGTTTGAGGAATGCCAGTGACAGTGGATGCAACCTCACCAGATGGGTAGGGAGAGAGGCATGCAGGTGGCCTCTGCCCTGAGCGCCTGGAGGATCCTTGCATAGCCTGGTGGGTAGCAGAGAGTACGGGGGAATTCAGCCAGTAAGGTTGACTGGAGTTGCTCAGGAGAGTTTGCGTGTGTGAACATCTCTATGCATGCCTGAGACCAGCTGTAGCCTAGAAGTGGAACTGCTGCTCCCGAATGAAGTGCTTTTTTTTTTTTTGAGACAGTCTTGCTCTGTCTCCAGGCTGGAGTGCAGTGGCACATTCTTGGCTCACTGCAACCTCTGACTCCTTGGTTCAAGCGATTCTCCCACCTCAGCCTCCCCAGTAGCTGGGATTACAAGCACCCGCCACCATGCCCAGCTAATTTTTGTATTTTTAGTAGAGACAGAGTTTCGACATGTTGGCCAGGATGGTCTGGATCTCCTGACCTCATCTGCCCACCTCGGCCTCCCAAAGTGCTGGGATTACAGGATTGAGCCACTGTGCCTGGCCATGAAATGCATTTTAAATGATGATGGATTCTGCCCAATTGCCAGTCAAAAAGGCGGTACAAGTGTCATATTGCTACCAGCAGTGCAAGAGAAGCCATTTGCAGGCCCCCTCCCTAGCCCTGTTGTCAAACTTCTAATCTGTTGGGTGAAACATTGTATCTTGTCTTATCCTGCCTGTCCTTGATGCCTTGTAAATTTGAGCATCTTTTCACATGTATATTGGCTGTTTCCATTTCTTTATCTATCAATGCCTGTTCCTATCTTTTGCCCCTTTTCTATTGGGTTGTTTACATTTATCTTCTTGATTTGTAGCAGCTTTTTATACCTTCTGGATATTACTTCTTTTTTAAGATTTTTCAAATGTTTTCTCCTGCATGATAATGGGAGGGAGGTGATTTATGCACATTCACTGGCACCCAACTGCATAGGTTTCTTACTACTTCTTAGCTGTGTGACCTTAGGCAAATCTTAACTTTTCTGTGCCTTATCTGTAAGATGGGAATCCCAGTACCTACCTCTCAGGTTGTGCAGATTAAATAACTCAGATAAGGAGCTGAAGACGATGCCTGGGGAAAAGCTGACATTATCAAGGGTTTATGGGCCATCTCCCTTTGTTCACGGCTTCTTCTTTTTGGATAAAAATCTTTTGTCCATTTTGATAGCAAATCTATCAGTACTTTTATTCATTTAAACCTAATCTTTGGATGTTGTGTTTTATGATTAGAAAGGCTATTCCTAAGCAGTACACTTTACAGTGAAAAGGTAATAGTTGGGAACTGTTATGAACTGGACAAATAAATAGAGCAGAAGACCGGGTGCGGTGGCTCACACCCATAATCCCTGCACTTCAGGAGGCCAAGGCGGGTAGATCACCTGAGATGAGGAGTTCGAGACCACCCTGGCCATAGTGGTGAAACCCTGTCTCTACTAAAAATACAAAAATTAGCCAGGCATGATGGTGCACGTCTGTAGTTCCAGCCACTCGAGAGGCTGAGGCTGGAGAATCGCTTGAACCTGAGAGGCAGAGGTTGCAGTGAGTCGAGATCGCGCCATTGCACTCCAGCCTGGGTGACAGAGTGAGAGTCTGTCTAAAAAAAAAAAAAAAAAAGAAAGAAAATAGAGCAGAATCTGTCAGAAACAAGGGAAGACGTTGCCATACACACTTCACTATCCTATAGCAGTGGGACAGAGCAGGGAGATGGGGAATCAGAAAAAAATATTTAGGTTGGTTGGAGAGATTTGTACTGAACTTTATACTCTCTGGAGCTGCCCTGCCAGCTCTGGCAGCCCCTGGCCACACGTGGCTGATCCATACAACATATGGCGAGTCAAATTGAGATGCACTGTGTGTGTAAAATGCACAGCAAATTCCAAAGAATTAAAAGAACAGAAAGAATCAAAAGAGGTAAACACAAAATTAAATGAACTTCCGAGATCCCAGCTTGAGACATTAGGGGAAAACACACAACAAACATGCCTAAAGAGAACAGAGAGGACAGAGAGCCATGAAGACAGTATGTAAAAGCGTTGATAAGATGAATGATTAGAAAAATCAGATAAATGATTTTCTAGGAAAATAAAAGCTACGACAGTGGAATCAAAAGTAAAAATTTTAAATACACAAAAATATACCAGTAACCCCAGCAAATCACCTACAGGAAACATATTGCACCCAGAGGACTCATGTTCAAATCCCAGGACGGTCCAGTGTTACTCAGGCTGGCCTGCAGCAAAGCTGCCTGGTGGAACTCACTGCCGTGATGGAAACGTTCTTTGTTATTTTATTTTTATTATTATTATTTTGAGACAGAGTCTTACTCTGTCACCCAGGCTGGAGTGCAGTGGCACAATCTTGGCTCACCGTAACCTCAGCCTTCTGGGTTCAAGTGATTCTCGTGCCTCAGCCTCCTGAGTAGCTGGGACTACAGGTGTGCACCACCACGCCAGGCTAATGTTTGTATTTTTGGTAGAGATGGGGTTTCGCCACATTGGTCAGGCTGGTTTCGAACTCTTGAGCTCAAGTGATCTGCCTGCTTCAGCCTCCCAAAGTGCTGGGATGACAGGTGTGCGCCACCACTCCCGGCAGTGATGGAGATGTTCTCCATCCACGTCCCCAGTAGTCACTAGCTACGTGTGGCTACCCAGCATTAGAAACTACCCAGTGCAACTAAGGAACTGAATGTTTAACTCCACCCAGTTTAAACAAACAGCAGTTTAGCCACCCTAGCCCTAGCCCTATTGCCAAACTTCTCATCAGTTGGGTGAAACATTGTATCTTGTCTTATCCTGCCTGTCCTTGATGACTTGTAAATTTGAGCATCTTTTCACATGTATGTTGGCTGTTTCCATTTCTTTATCTATCAGTGCCTCTTCCTGTCTTTTGCCTGTTTTCTATTGGGTTGTTTACATTTATCTTCTTGACTTGTAGCAGCTTTTTATACCTTCCGGATGTTATTTCTTTTTTAAGATTTTTCTTAAATCTTAAAGTGTGTGTGACCTTAGGCAAGTTACTTCACTTCCCTATGCCTTATCTGTAAGATGGGAATCCTAATACCTCTCAGCCTTGTGCAGATTGAATAAATAACTCAGATAAGGAGCTGAAGACAGTCTAGAGCAGAGATCATCAGACTTTCTGTTAAAGGGCTACATAGCAAACACGTTAGGCTTTGTGGACCATACTGTTGGTCAAAACCACTCAGCTCTGTCGCTGTGGTGTGACAGCACCTATAGACACTATGTAAAGGAATCAGTGTGGCTGTGTTCCTGTTTACAAATACAGGTGGCCAGTTTGCCGACCCCTGGTCTAAAGCATGGAAAAGAGAGAAATACACAAATTATTTGAAGATGGTATAATATTGACAACCAAATCTGAAAATTAGAGTGCAAACGCATACAAAATTATTTTTAATCCATAATTATAATAGAAGAGTATCTCTCTCTCTCTCTCTCTCTATATATATATACATATATATATATACACACACGTATATATAGTCAATATACGTATACCGTCAAGAACCCTCTTCTCAGTAATCAATAGAACTGAGAAATATGCGATCAGTAAGGTTATAGAAGAATCGGCCACCATCAACCAAATGGAACTAATAAACCTTTCTAGAACACCCCACCTAACAGTAGCAGAATACACATTCTTTTCAAGTGCAAATACAACTGTCACCAAGGTAAAGCATAACTCACCTGAACAAATTTTAAAAAATTGAAGTCATAGAAAGTATTATCTGACCCTAATGGAATTACACTATAAATCAGTAACAAAGATAACAGAAAATCTCCAAACACTTGGAAATTAACACACTTTTCGGTAATCCCTAGCTCAAGGAGGACGTTGCAAGGGAAGTTATAAATATTTTGAAGTGACTGAAAATGAATCTGCAGTGTGCCAAAGTTGGTGGGATGCAGCAAAAGCAATGTTTAGAAGGAAATTTATAGCATTATGCTTATTTAGGAAAGCAGATAGGTTTAAAAACAATAACCTGAGCTTTCATATTAAGAAACTGGGCCAGGAAACGGGCAAAACCAAAGCAAGTGGAAGGAAGGAAATAATATATATAAGAGTAAGAATCAGTAACATGGAACATTTTTGAAAATACAGAGAAAATCAGTGAAACCAAAGTTGAATTATTTGAAAAGATTAATTAAATTAATAAATCTCTACCAAGGTTGACAAAAAAAGAGAACATATAAATTACCAATATCAGAAATGAAAAAGGAGACATGATGACCCCTAGAGGCATTTAAAGGATAATCAGAAAATATTACGAACAATTCTACACACATAAATTTGACAACTTAAATGAAATAGAGCAATGCCTCAAACTGAGAGCTACCAAAACTTACCCTAAATGAAATAAATAACCTGAATAATCTTGTAACTATTAAAGAAATTGACTTTTTACTTAAAATCTTTCAAAATATGTAATCTCTAGGCCCTTAAGGTTTCACTTGTGAATTCTACCAACCATTTAAAGTTAAGTATCAATTTTCCCCATTTTTTTCCAACATATAGAAAAAGGAATGCTTCCCAACTTTTTATAAAGCCAGCATCACCTGATACAAAAATCAGAAAAAGACAGTATAAGAATAGTAAACTACAAACCAATACTCCTCATGAATGTATATTTTTAAATTCTCAATAAAAATATTAGCAATTCAAATCCAGCAATTTATAAAAAGAGCAATATGGCATGACTAAGTGGAGTTCATCCTGGGAATGCAAGGCTAGTTAAGTATTTGAAAATCAATCAATGTAACCCACCATATTAACAGTCTAAAGAGGAAAAATAACTGCATGATTACTGCAACAATTGATGCAGAAAAAGCATTTGACAAAATTCAGTATTCAGTCATCATTAAAATTTTCAACAAAGGAGGAATACAAGGGAAATTCCTAGATCTGATAAGGAACATCTACCAAAAACCTACAGCTAACATCATATTTAATGCTGGAAGACTGAATGCTTTTCCCCTAAGATTAGGAACAAGGGAAGGCTATCTGTTCCTTCACCTCTCCCATTCCTATTCAATATCATTGTGAAAATCCTAGCCAGTGTAATAAGGCAAGAAAAAGAAATAAAAGGCATATAGATTAGAAAGGAATAAGTAAAACTGCTCCATTCACAGATGACGTGATTATTTACTTGAAAAGTCCCAAAGACTACCGAAAAAACCTCTTAGAATAGAGATTTTTAGCAAGGTTGCCAGATACAAAGCCAACACACAAATATCCGTCATATCACTATATTCTAGTAGTGAACAATTAGAAACTGAAATTAAAATGATCATACCACTTACCATAGCTGCCCCTAAGATGAAATACTTAGGTATAAATCTAACAAAACACATACAGGATCTCTGTGCTGAAAACGACAAATCAGTGAGGAGAGAAATCAGAGAACATGTAAATAAATCAAGAGACAGCCATTCATGGATTGAAAGATTCAACATAGTAAAGATGTAAATTCCCTTCCCATATTGATCTGTGCTTTCAATGCAGCTCCAGTCAAAATCCCAGAATTTTTTGTGGTCATAGACAAAATTATCCTACAATGTATCAGAAAAGGCAAGATAACTAGAATAGCCCTGAACGATTTTGAAAAAGATGGAGTTGGAGGGATCATACTATCTGATTTTAAGACAAATAAAAAGTTTACAGTAATCAAGGCAGTGGGGTATTCATGAAAGGATAGACACATAGATCAGTGGAATAGAGTAGAAAGTTCAGAACTAAACCCATACAAATATGGTTGATTGATTTTTGGCAAAAGGACGAAAACAAATTAATGGAAAAAGGAGTCTTTTCAACAAATACTGAACATTGATGCTGGAACCACTGGATATATATATATATATATATATATATGCATATATATATATGCAAAAACATTAACTTCAACCTAAGCTTCATGCCTCATACAAAAATTAACTCAAAATGGATCATGGATCTAAATGTAAAATACAAGACTTTAAAACTTTTAGAAGAAAACATAGGAGAAAACCTTCATAACCTGAGATTAGGCAGAGTTCTCAGTTACAACACCAAAACCAATCATGCATAAACAAAAAAACGTGATCAGTTGGTCTTGATGAACGCAAAAGGTCCTGTTGAGAGAATGAAAAGAGAAGCTACAGATAGGGAGGAAATATTTGCAAATTATCAGTCTGACAAAGACTTGCATCTGGAATACACAAAAGAACTCAAAACTCAACAGTGAAAAACAACACTCCAATTTAAAAATGGGCAAAAGACTTAAGCAAATACTTCACCAAAGGAGATACACAGAAGGCAAGTGAGTACTACACGCTTGCTTAAAAAAAAGCTTTAAAATTATGGCAGTCCCAAGTGCTGCTGTGTACGCACAGCAAACATTGCTAGAACTCTCCTACATTGCTGGTGAGGTCACCAAATGGTGCAGCCACTCTGAGAGTTGGTGGTTTCTTACCAAGTTAAACATGCACTTAGCATACTACCCAACAGCCCCGCCCCTGTAGCAGTGTCTCTTAAGTAGCACTGTGGACTTTGGGGCTAGATTGTTCTTTGTTGCAGGGGCTGTCCTGTATATCACAGGATGTCTAGCACAGGGGTCCCCAACCCTCACCCCCACTCCCCGATCCACCCCCGCTCCCCTACCCCTGCCAAACAGCAGGAGGTGAGCAGTGGATGATAAGTAAAGCTTCCTCTGTATTTACAGCTGTATTTCTCATAGGAGTGAAACCCTACTGTGAACTGCACATTCGAGGGATCTAGGTTGTGCACTCCTTATGAAACTCTAATTGCTCCTTAGGAAAATCTAATGCCTGATGATCTGAGGTGGAACAGTTTCATCTACCCCCCGCCCTCACCACCCCTCGTGTGTGGAAGAATTGTCTTTCACGAAACCAGTCCCTGGTGCTAAAAAAAACTGGGGACCATTGGTCTAGCAGCATCTTTGGCCACTACTCACTAGATGCAACCATCCCTCCAGCCATGACAAGCAAAATCATCTCTAGACCTAGCTGAATGGCCCCTGAAGACCAAAATTGCTCCTGGTTGGGAATCACTGCCCTAGAGAAATAATAGCTTTTGTTCACAGAAAAATGTGTACATGAATGCTTACTTATAATCACCAAAGACTGGAAACAAGCCAAATGTCCTTCAACAGATAGAAAATAAACCAGTATATCTGTACAGTGGTGTATACCATGCAATAAATAGAAGAAACTACTGATACACAACATTGATGTTTCTCAAAGGCATCTTGTTGAGTGAAATAAATGAAAAAGGTTACATATTGTATGATTCCATTTCTATGACATTCTGAAAGAGACCCCAATAATGGAGGAAAACAGATCCCATTGGCAAAGAGTGGTTGAATAATTTTATCATGCAGTAAAACATCAAAAAGATTGAATATCTTCCATTTTTTCTTTTACGTAGCATTTGCTCCTGAAGGATATCTTCCATTTTATTGTGTTTGACCTAACACAATAAGTATTACCCTCCCCCCAAAAAATAACACACAGCTCTATCTCATTGTGAATTAAGGTAAAACAAATTACATAAGTCGGACACGGTGGCTCACAGCTGTAATCCCAGCACTTTGGGAGGCCGAGGTGGGAGGATCCCCTGAGGTGGGGAGATTGAAACCATCCTGGCTAACACGGTGAAACCCCAACTCTACTAAAAATATAAAAAATTAGCCGGGCGTGGTGGCACATGCCTGTAATCCCAGCTACTCGGGAGGCTGAGGCAGGAGAATCACTTGAACCCAAAAGGTGGAGGTTGTGGTGAGCTAATGCCATTGCACCCCAGCCTGAACAACAAGAGCGAAACTCCGTCTCAAAAAAAAAAAAAATTACCTAAAACATAACCAAATTAAATATGGAGATAGATTAAATGAATATAATAATCATATCATATATAATAAGACAATGAATTAATGCAAAGATAGTTTAATATTTAGATGTTTGGGACCAAAATTTATTATACTGATAGGCCAGAGGAGAAAAATACATGGATCTTCAAAGAGGATAGAAAATAAAGGAGTACAGTATTAGCATCTAAATAAAACTCAGAGGGATACTTTTTGAGATTTATAAAGAAAATTTCAAATCTGTAGCTAAAATCATACATAATAAACTGTTGGTGGCAAAGGCAAGACGCATGTCTACTAACATGATTCAGTGTTGCTCTGGAAGCTCTATCGCGGGTAATAAGACAAGGAAAGGAGTAGGACGGAAACCGTAAAGAAGGAAGGTCTTTATCTACCAGTTATGGTTTCCTCCTTTTTTTTTTGAGACACAGTCTTGCTTTGTCGCCCAGGCTGGAATGCAGTGTTGCAATCTCAGCTCACTGCAACCTCCACCACCCGGGGTTCAAGCAATTCTCCTGCCTCAGTATCCCGAGTAGCTGGGATTACAGGCTTGCACCACCACGCCCAGCTAATTTTTGTACTTTTAGTAGAGGTTTCACCATGTTGGTTAGGCTGGTCTCAAACTCCTGACCTCGTGATCTGCCTGCCTCGGCCTCCTGCAGTGCTGGGATTACAGACATGAGCCACCTTGCTGGCTGGTTCCTACTTAAAAAACCCGAGGGAGTCAAATAAAAGCACTGGACCTGATAAGGCAGTTCCAGGAGGTGGCTGGATATAAGATAAACATGGAAAAATTAGTTTTTTTCTTATATATCTGCAAAACCCAGATTTCAGTCAATTAGAAAGCTCTTATCAATAAGGAAAACATGAGCACCCCAAAGAAAACTGGGCAGCAATTCACATCTTTAAAAGTACAAATGGGTCAGATGAGAACACGTCCTAGCAATGAAAAAAAAAACAGAAACAAAAGCAAAAAAAGTGCAAATGGGATAGAGTATGGTGGCTCATGCTTATAATCCCAGCACTTTGGGAGGCCGAGGTAGGAGGAATGGTTTAGCCCAGGAGTTCAAGACCAGCCTGGGCAACATCACAAGACCCTATCTCCAGAAAAAAAAAAAAAATACAAATGGCCAAAGAGTACGTGAAAAAAGAAAAAAAAAATCAAACTCACTAACAGTCGTAAAAGTATAAGCTAAAGCGGCATTGAGTTACCATCTTCCGCTTCTCAAAATGACAAGAGGCTTTTAAATATATATATTTAAAACCTAGTGCTGAGGGACTCTAAATGAGCACTTTCAAACACAGCCTATGGGAAGAGCATATTTGTATCAAAACCCCGGTAATAATATATTGCATACTTTCTAGTACTTCTATTTCTAGAAATTTATCTTGCAGAGTAATCAGACATGTGCACAAATATTTATTAGCATGTTCACGCCAGCAAAAATGGAAAGAATAGGGAGAAGAAATCTGTATGTCCAATGGCAGGGGAACTGTTTAGTAAGATAATAAACAGCTGTCCAAAGCTGCAAACATTTTATTTATTTATTTATTTATTTATTTATTTATTTTGTGATGGAGTCTTACTCTGTCGCCCAGGCTGGAGTGCAGTGGTATCTCAGCTCACTGAAGCCTCCGCCTCCCGGTTCAAGCAATTTTCCTGCCTCAGCCTCCCAAGTAGCTGGGATTACAAGCATCCGCCACAACACCTGGCTAATTTTGTGCATTTTTGGTAGAGATGGGGTTTCACCACGTTGACCAGGCTGGTGTAGAACTCTTGACCTCAGGTGATCCGCCTGCCTTGGCCTCCCAAAGCACTGAGATTACAGGCATGTGAGCCACTGCGCCCAGCCCAAAGATACAAACACGTAAAAATATGTTTTCAAAAAATGAAATAAGGTGAATGTTCAAGATATATAAAGTTTTTTAAAAAGCAAAATAGAACATTTCATCTCTAGTAGAGTAGGCATAGAAAATAAAGATTTTTTACTTTCTTTTATGCATGTTTGCAAATTCCAGTGCATCAGATGTGGACATTTAAAAATAAATGAGGGTGACCTAACTGACATGCAATCCGGTTACATTTCAGGGTGAATAATGTGAGCACTCGGGCGTCAACGTGCCTTGCTCTGATTTTTTATCGTCTGACTTTTCATGTGCTTCTCTTTTGTTAATATCTGATACGGACACAAAACTGGGATCTTCAGATTGCATGTTCCAAACCAGTGACTTCTGTATCAGATCTTTTCAGTCTATTTGTCAAAGCAAGACAGGCGACTTGGATTTCCAGCACAGTCTGTTGTCAGGAACTCTCTTTTTCTTTAGCTACAAAAGCAGCAGGTCGAGCCAAATTACTGTTCACACAAGGAAAACACCCTCCAATGATGGTCTTTTTGTAGCTTAATCAGTCAGGGGAGAGCAGGATCTCAGAACAAAATGCTGTAGTATGTTTGCCTCCTTTTAAAGTAAAAATGACGTAGCTGAAATGTGAAGATGTTCCTGTGTAGGACTTTCTCAGTTTATTAATAGTTTGTCATTGTTGTTGTTTGTTTTGTTTTTATTTAGAGGCGAGGCCTCTAAATAAAAGACCTCCGTGGACTGGGCTGGAGTGCAGTGGAACGATCACAGCTCAATGAAGCCTTGAACGCCTGGACTCAAGCTGTCCTCCTGCCTCAGCCTCTCAAGTAGCTGGGACTACCGGGGTGCACCAGGCTAATTTTTAAAAAAATTTTTAAGAGATGGGGTCTTGCTATGTTGCCCAGGCTGTTCTCAAACTCCTGGGCTCAAGCAATCCTCCTGCCTCAGCCTCCCCAAGTGCTGGAATTATAGGTGTGAGCCACCATGGTAGGCCTCAGGTTTTGTTTTTGAATTTGTCCTGAAGCTTGTGGTCCCACCCTCTTTTAGGGGATGCTTTTTTAGTTACTGTGTGAGAACCCAACAGTTGGAGGAAAAATTAGGCATAGATTCAAATTAAAAGGTTAGGAAGGGGCCAGGCATGGTGGCTCACGCCTGTAATCCTAGCACTTTGGGAGACCAAGGCAGGTGGATCACCTGAGGTCAGGAGTTCGAGACCAGCCTGGCCAACATGGTGAAACCCCATCTCTACTAAGAATACAAAAACTAGCTGAGCGTGGTGGCATGCTCCTGTAGCTCCAGTTACCTTGGAGGCTGAGGCAAGAGAATCGCTTGAACCCAGCAGGCGCAGGTTGCAGTGAGTTGAGATTGCTCCACTGCATTTCAGCCTGATGACAGAGCAAGATTCCATCTCAAAAAAAAAAAAAAAAAAAGGTTTGGAAAGAAGCAAGTGTAGAAAGGGTAGGGTGTCCCAATGTGGGAGGGCAGGGGGCTTTCCTGGAAAGTGGTGGGAAGTGGGGGACACAGAATTGTCCTGACGGACAATAAAAGGCAAAGAAAAGAGAGTAGGACTGGGGGTGGAGACCGTCATCCCGGCTGATGGGATGTCAGCTGCACTCGACCCTCCCCACACTGGCACCTGGTGCCAAGAAATGAAGGAGAAACTGGAGCTGCCTGGAGCAGCCACTCCTTTGGTGATGTGGGCCATGTCCCCAGCTTCTGCAGGAACCTGCCTCTGCAAAGGAGCTAGAGAAAAATGGGCTTGCTGTGGCCCCTGGTCTTGGTGAGCAGGGCATGGGAGCTGGAAAAGTGAGCAGGGGTGACGTGAGGCTCTCCAGGGGAGCAGGGACACACACTCACCTGTGCACAGCCTACCTAGGCTGGGGGGTGTGGCTCGATCCCTGCACACCCAGACAGGACTCACTGGGGAGCAAGAAGGGAGGGTCCCCAGGTCGCCTGGTGCAGCCTGCCCATAGGGTGGCTCATGGTCTTTTCTTTTCGGTGGATGCTGGGTCTTACCATGTTGCCCAGACTGTGATTTATGCAGCTCAGTCTGCGTCTGTGTGGCCTCTGACTTACAGAGTTGTATTTTTGGTGTTTTCTAGCCTGTTTTCACAACTTAGAACTTAAGTGTGTTTACTCTCCCCACCCCCAAAAAGTTGTGCATTTTAGAAATAAATTACTTAGGATTTTAATATGATGGCCCTCTATCCAAAACATCGAATTGTGATTATTATTTAATTTACCAACCCTCACTGAATTATATATTTTTCTGTTTAGATTAAACCCTCAACAATTCAGCAAATGAGTCCTACATAGGGAGATGGCAGGGAGTTTTTGTTGCTGCTTTGAGGTGGATGTAGCCATTACCTAAAACATCAGATAGGCATTAGAAAGCAAATACCGGCCAGGCGCGGTGGCTCACCGCCTGTACTCCTAGCACTTTGGGAGGCTGAGGCAGGCGGATCACGAACTTAGAAGTCAAGAGATTGAAGTTAGAAGTCATGTTCACCATCCTGGCCAACATGGTGAAAACCCGTCTCTACTAAAAATACAAAAATTAGCTGGGCGGGTGGCGCGCACCTGTAATCCCAGCTACTCAGGAGGCTGAGGCAGGAGAATTGCTTGAACCCAGAAGGTGGAGGTTGCAGTGAGCCAAGATTGCACCATTGTACTCCAGCCTGGTGACAGAGCGAGACTCCATTAAAAGAAAAGAAAGAAGAAAAGAAAGGAAAATAAATACTGATACCTCTTTTAACGAAGTAGCAAAGTTGTGAGGTAGCATTTTTTAAAATTAATCTTTCGGCTAAAAACTGTATGCACCTGATAGGAGGTTCAGTAGGTGCAAAAGGACTCTCCGTGAAAGAAAGTCTTTCTCCCACTCCCGTTCCTGGGCCACCCGGTTCCCTCGTCAGACACATTCAGGCGTGCGCGCGCGTGTGTATGTGTGTGTGTATTGTGTGTACCCTCGTGTCACACAAATGTAAACTACTACGAAAATATCGATCATATCTTTCCATCTCCATCCAAATAGACCGCCCTCATTTTTGCAGGGTTCTGGGCTCCACTGTTTAGATGTTCCATTGTGTATTTAACCCATCCCCGTAGATCGCGGATATTTGCAGTTTGAAATACCGGGTATCGAGGGTATTCATTGCAGCATTATTTATGGAAGACTGAACATCTGCACAGTGGAATGCTAAGGGAATTGCTAAGTGGGATTGTTGGGTGAAAAATTAAATGTTTTTAAATTTTGAGAGGGTATCGCCTAATCGCCTCCATACTCTAGCCACCTATGAGCGTGCCTGTCCCCTGCCACTAACGTGGTGCATTACCCAGCTAGTTTATCTTTACCCAATGTGCTAGATTAAAAATCATATCTCCTCATGGTTCGTTTTCGTTTTGTTTTGTTTTTTTGAGTTGGAGTCTCACTCTGTCACTCAGGCTGGAGTGCAGTGGTGCAATCTCAGCTCACTGCAACCTCCACCTCCCGGGTTCAAGTGGTTCTTCCACCTCAGCCTCCCGAGTAGCTGGGATTACAGACTCCTGCCACCACGTCTGGCTAATATTTTGTATTGTCAGTAGAGATGGGGGTTTCACCATGTTGGCCAGGCTGATCTTGAACTCCCAACCTCAGGTGATCCACCTGCCTGGGGCTCCCAAATTGCTGGGGTTACAGATGTGAGCCACCACGCCTGGCCTCGTTGTGGTTCTAACATACATTTCTCTTACTGTGAGGCAGGCTGAACGTGTTCTCAAGCATGTGTCTTTTTAAATTTATACACACTTATTTTAGTATGTAAACATTTTGCAAGTGATTTTATTAACAGGTGATCTTGAGAGAACTTTGTAATTGGCATCTGTGATGTGTGAGTGCTGAGGCTTGGGTTTGGGCCCCCAGCGCCTGCATCCCATGGCTGCATTGAATATGTGACTCCCTCGTCCCTTAGCAACCCGAGGGGATAGTTGTTGCTCCCCCATCAGACAGCCAAGGCCCTGCTCCCCAGGCCACTCACAGGACCTGCTCAGTCCAGCTTTGAATTCACTAAAGACTGCGCTGCCGTGGGCTCGGCTTGGACTCTGGAGTCCGACTGCATCATCACTGTTCGCAGAAGAAGGCTAGGCTTTGAGGGGTTTCTTCTTAACTGGAAGCCTTTTAAAGTCACTTCTGTGCCTCCCAATGCTTGCAGCGTATAAATGACTGCACCAGATGCAGGCACTGAGGCAACTTTGTGACCTCGCAATTGAGTCATCCTGGGGAACAGAGGATGTGAATCCCCCACCAGGGCAGCTGCAGCAAGAGGACCCTGAGGGGCCAGAGCAGACAGTGGAGAGCTTGAGAGCACCGGGCCACTCTGGCTCTGGCTCCAGCTGCTAGAGGAGAGAGAGGAGCTGGCTGCAGTGGTCCCAGCACCTAGCGTACTCCGGCCACTGCCTTGCTGAGGACAGGTTCAGGCCCGGTCTTCAGCCCATCCAGGTGGCCCTGATAGCTCCTGCCAGCATCCTGGGGATGCAGAGCCTGGATGGCAGGGCCTGCACCTAGGTGTCATGGCGACATCCCCCAGCCTCTAAGGGAGTCCAGGAGGGACGCCTCAGACCCTTGGCATTCTGCCTGGCCTCTTTGTCCCTCCCTCCTTCCAGGCAAAAGCTAGTGCACTAAGAGCAAAGTTGGGCTCTGGGCCAGTGCCCTAATGCCCAGGACTGGGAGGTGACCCGTGTGGGGAGGGCCTGGCACGTGGGTGGATGGGAAGGGGCCTCCCAGGACCCTTGTGGGGAAGGGGCTGCATTTTGTGTCCTGGCTGTGAGGAATGTGGAGGGCAGTCAGTGAGCCCGCCTCCCAGGCCACCGTCTGCCAGCCTTCCGCTCTGACCCCTGCGGATGTCACCCTGGTGTCACAGCTGCACCACCCAATCACAATGCATCAAAGGCCACAGATCAGAGACAGCAGTGATTGGCTAACACAAGGGTCAGGAGAAAAAACACAACCCAAATCAGGCTGGAATGCAGGCTCAGGGGCCCACAGAGAACCCTGGATCATAAGGAGGCCGTATAGGTAAAGAGCTGGAAGGAGAAATCGTGCAGTGTCGAGCTTTGCTGATGGCAGGGAATGAAGGGTTGATCTGAGTGCAGAGGTAGGAGTGGGACTCCGAGGACAGACAATGTGTCCTGGCCAGCCAGGCAGCACAGGCCGTGTCTGACCATGAACTGCAGGACAAGCTGAACTGCCTGAAATAACAGGGAATTGGGGCCAGTGGGCTGCTTGAAAGCCCCTCGCTCTCCGGGTGTTGGGCCCCTTGCCTTCGGGTGTTGGGCCCTCTCTCTCCGGGTGTTGGGCCCTCGCTCTCCAGGTGTTGGGCCCCTTGCTCTCCGGGTGTTGGGCCCTCTCTCTATGGATGTTGGGCTGACCTTCGGGTGTTTGGCCCCTCGCTCTCCGGGTGTTGGGTTGACCTTTGGGTGTTGGCCCCTCGCTCTCCGGGTGTTGGGCTCTCGCTCTCTGGGTGTTTTGCTGACCTTCGGGTGTTTGGCCCCTCGCTCTCCGGGTGTTGGCCCCTCGCTCTCCGGGTGTTGGGCTCTCGCTCTCTGGGTGTTTTGCTGACCTTCGGGTGTTGGGCCCTCGTTCTCCAGGTGTTGGCTCCTCGCTCTCCGGGTGTTGGGCCCCTTGCTCTCTGGGTGTTGGGCCCTCATTCTCCAGGTGTTGGGCTGACATTCGGGTGTTGGGCCCCTGGCTCTCCGGGTGTTGGGCTGACCTCAGGCCTTTCTCCATCAGGAGTGGGTTGGTTTCCTCCAGACTTTTGCTGGTGTCCTGGTTCCTCTTGTGACCTCTTGCTGTTGGGTTGGAAGTCTCCTTTGTTTTTCAAATGTGTCACTTGAACAGAGTGCTGCAGGTGGCCCTTACTCCGGGACCTGGCTGGTCTTGAGGCCACAGGACATCACCAGCCCAGAGCAGCCCTGTGACCCATGCTTCCCGAGAGGGGACCTGCTCACCTGGCCTCAGGCCCTGGTCCTGCCCCCACAGGCAGCAAAGCTCCCAGTGCCTCTGTGGACCACTCTTCATCACATGGGTACTATGCTGGCCTGGGGTCCCCAGTCTTGGAAGTCTCTGGACTCCCTGTCACCAGAGGGGCAGGGAGACACTCCCTGAATGAGGCTAACCCCTGTCATCTGCGACCATGGGCAAAGCTGTGTCATTCAGAGAAGATCGAGATTTCCTGAGAAAAATACGACCCAGAGCTCCCTAAACGTGGCTGGTGGGCGCTGTGTTGGACGGGCCTGGCTTCTCCCTGTGGGCCGGCTGGGCACACGCTCAGGCTGTGCCATTCCAGCCATCTGTGGTCCATCCTCACACTGCGGTCAGAGGGGATGGACTATAAAATGTGAGCCAGAGCCTAAAGGTCCCTGCTCGGCCCCTGCAGTGGTGGTCCTGTCCACGTGCCTAGGGCTCCCGCCTCCCACCTGCGCCCTCCTCCCTCACAGCTGTCATCTCCCACCCCCTCCGAATGCCTGTCCCTTCTCTGCACAGGCCTTGGCATCCCTGGAAATGGGCTTTCCTGTCCTTCTTTGGGACTCAGCCCCAGTGCCGCCTCCTGAGCAGGCATTCCTTGACCCTCCAGCCAGAATGCATCCCATCCCACCCTTGGCAAAGGTGGTGCCCAGATGCTGGATCCATCATAACCCCAGAACATCTCCCGGGGCTTTGAGACAGCCGGGCCCCAGGTTGAGGGGTCCCCATTGTGCAGCCCACTTCCTGGTGACAACCTGATGAGGCCAGGACTGTTCTCCCCATTTGGCAAATGCAGAAACTGAGGCTTAGCAGGATTGAGGAACTTCACCCACAGCAGAGACTGGCTAAGTCCCAAGGTCAGGGCTGTGGCCCATCTGCTGCTCAGCTGCACATGGTGGACTCCAGGCATCGTGCCTCAGCCCTGGCGAACTGCAAAGTCACCCAGGCTGGGCCCACTGAAGAAAGGCCAGGCTTGACTGGAGTTTAATCTTCACAAGGAATCCAGGGCAGGAAAGGGCTTAGGAAAGCCAGAAAGTGTAACGGGGCTCCTGGCAGATGGTAGTGGAGCTGAGCACCATCCGGAGACCAAGAGGAGAGTCGTACAACTGGGTCCCGTCCGCACGCGCATTCCCAGAGGAGGAACTTTTGTAGTGGCGTCACACACGTTCACACCCACGCTCATTCACACACTGTCACTCACATGCTCACATCCACACACATTTGCACACATACATTCACACCCACCTTCATACACACTCATTCACAGTCACACACAATGCATTCACACATGCTCACACATTCACACACGTTCACACCGACCCTTGTACTCAACTCACACTGTCACAGGCATTCACTCACATTTACGTCCACCCTCATACACACTCATTCACACACACATACTTATTCACACACACTCATTCACACACATCCACATGTTCACACACACACATACACTCCTTCACACATTCAAACATTCACACTCACCCTCATACACAGATTCACACTGTCACACACAGGCATTCACACACACATTCATACCCACCCTCATACACACTTACACAGTCACACTCATGCTCATTCATTCACGAATATAGCTGTCCACTCTTCACTCACATTCACTTACACACATGCTCTCACACAGTCACACCCATCCATATACGTACACACTCCCACATCCATACTCTCATCCCCCCACACTCACGCCCAAACTCACACGTGTATGCACACACATACACTCATTCTCACTCAGGCTCACACTTCCTTCCACTACCCGGGGACGAAAGTGCCATGGAAAGTAGCCTTGCCGTGTTTACGGCTGAGTGTCCCGTGCCTAGACCAGCGTCCGGTGCTCAGGGGATGCTCAGTGAGCATTTGTGGAATGAAGGAATGAATGAGTGAATAAATGAAGAACGAGCAGAGCCTGGATCCCCCGTCAGCTCTACGCTGCCATGCAGAGGCTTAAATGAGAGCAAAAGTAATATTGATAAGGAACAGACAGCCACATTGACATGACAAATAATTTGACATACAAAATGAAGAGAGACATCCTGGAAGCTAAAATTCACAGGTGACATTGCCTGTAAAGGGATGAGGAGGGCTGAGTGTTCTGGGGAATGAGGCTCAGCCATACTGATTAGCAGGGATTCAGGCCAAGGCCCACAGCTGAAAGGCCCCACCTGCCATTACCCCCAGCCTGAAGATCAGGACAAAGACGCTGTCAGCCAGAAGATCTGGGTGATCTGGAGCCAGGGTGTCACCCTAGGTGTCTCTAGCAGGCGTCCTATAGGGTCGCGTGGTTTAATGGTGTGCTCTTTTGTGATGCGGCACTGTGGGCACCGGGGTTTTCCCCTTGGTGACATTCGTACCAGTTTTGTGAGTTACGTTTGCTTGGAACTTGTGAGCTGTAACTGCTTGACATTTTCTTAGGAAACTTAAATTTAGCCTCAGGAAAATGAATTCGTAACAGCTCTGCAGCAGAGAAGCTTCCGGGAAACTGCTTGCCCATGGTAGCCTCACTTCTGCGTTGGTGGATGCTGGCCGACCTGGGCTCCGGCGCCAGGCAGTGCTGGGCTGAGGCCCGCCGCTGTGTGCGTGCTGCGGCTGCTTTTTCAGTAGATGAGGCAGACGTGACGTGGGGACGGTCGCAGAGAAGCCACAGGCTCATCTCAGCGTCTCATCTCTGACCGAAGCTGTCTCAAGTCAGGCGCAGACACTGGGGGCCGGGGGACCCTGGCTGCTGAGGGTGGTTCAGGGTCTGCAGTTAGCCGCTGGCCCTGGAGTGACGTCAGTGTGAACTCTCTGTGTGGTGTTCCCAGCTTCCAGATTCATCCGTCATTTTAGAGTGCTCTGCCAGGTGGGCGGGTGGGCAGAGCTTTGCAGGGAAGCAGCAGTGAGAGCTCCCGCAGGCGGGCATCAGATGCCCAGCAAGGCCCTGCGCTGCCCGGGAGGTGGCAGCATCTCTGCTCCTGCAGCATCTAGCCATGTGACTTTGGGGACAAAACTTCAGTTCTCTGTGTCTGCTTCCTTTTGGTAAAACAAGAGCTTCTGTCTGTCCTTCCTGGGGCACCTGGGAGGATTAAGTGAAACAGCCTGCAAAGCCCCACCACTCCAGGGCCCACTGCATTCTGGGAACAAATGCCTCCAATCCTGGAGCTCCTGCTTTCATGCCAAAGCCCTGAGCCCTGGGTCCGGGCTCTGTTGAGTGGGGAGACTGGAGGGCAGCCCTAAAAGGAGTGAGGCCTGGGGTGAGAGTGACCCTGGGGAAGGGGCCAGAACCCCGCCCCCAGCCCTACCCTCATCCCTACCCACTCCCATCCTCACTCCTGCCCCACCCTCCCACCCCTACCCCTTCTCATATCCTCATTCCCACCCCTACTGCCGTCCCTAACTCCCACCCTTACCCCTGCCCTTACCTTCATCCCCGCTGCTACTCCCACCTTCACCCCACCCCCACCCCTACTCCCACCTGAACCCCCACCCCAAACCCCACCCTTACCTTTACCCTCACCCCCACCTTCACCCTACCCTCACCCTCACCCCCACCCTACCCTCACCCCACCCTACCCTCACCCCTACCCCCACCCTCACCCTACCCTCACCCTCACCCCTACCCTGGGCTCCTCACTGCTCTGTATTTCCATCCCTTGTCTGTGGCCAAAACAAATTACCAGAAACCGGTGGCAGAGGATGACAGGAATTGATTCTCCCACAGCCTGGGCAGGCAGTGCTCCCTCCGACGGCTCTGCAGAGGATCCTTCCAGCCAATTCCAGCTGCTGGTGGCTACATCAGTCTCATCTCTGACGGTGCCTTCTCTGTGTGTCTGTGGCATTGCCACATCTCCCTCATCTTCTTTATAAAGATACCTGTCATTGGTTTAAGGCCCACCCTAACCCCAGGATGAACTTATGTTGAACTCCCTGACTCAATGTCTGCACAGACCCTTTTCCCAAATTATGTCCCATTCACAGGTACTGGGATTAGGATGTAGCTTCTCTGGGGGCCACAGTTCAACCCACTATGCTGTCCCTTCTGGGAAGTGGCTGTGGGACCTGAACCTGCCCTAAGTCGAGGAGTATCAGAAGGTGACAGGGAAGAGGAAGGTGAGTCATTGGGTTTATTTGTAAACAAGGGAAGAAGGTGAGCCGGGATCTGCCGCCTGCCTGCCTTATCAGCTAATAATCACAACACTGAGTAAAGGCACCTCCAGAAAATTGATTATGTTATGGATTTCTTTCTATCTTTCAAAATGAAAATTGCCTTATTGGTTCCATTATAAAATCAGACCATGATATATATTCATTGTTAAAATTTTCAGGCGATTCAAAAGGTAAAAAGTGTAAACACCCCCAGATTCCACCCCGTGATGCCGGTGCTTGACGCTGCGGCCCGTTTCTTTTCTGGACATGGAGGAACAGGATTCCTCCTGCCTGCGGACTTTCACACCCACTGCCACACCTGGTGCATGGGCCGGGCCACCGCTGGCAGCTGTGCAGGCTCAGTTGTATGACTGACCTTTTTCTTTTTTCAGACAGAGTCTCACTCTCGACCCAGGCTGGAGTGCAGTGGCGCGATCTGGGCTCACTGCAACCTCCGCCTCCCAGTTTCAAGTGATTCTCATGCCTCAGCCTCCCAAGCAGCTGGGATTATAGGCACACGCCACCACACCCAGCTAATTTTTGTATTTTTAGTAGAGACAGAGTTTTACCATGTTGGCCAGGCTGGTTTCGAACTCCTGACCTCAAGTGATCTACCCACCTCGGCCTCCCAAAGTGTTGGGATTACAGACGTGAGCCACTGTGCCCAGCCTGCCCTCTCTTGTTTTTGCCTTGTTTCATATTTTCGTTCTCAGGCTGTCTCCAGTTGTCAGTATGGTAAGTGTTCTCTCACAGGGAGTAGCTTCCGTGCCTGGTCACCTGAAGGGCAGTGTGCCCCCTGGGAAGAATGGCCTCGATGCCATCCCCGGCCTTGGGTGTTACCAGCTGCTCCTGCAGTGGCATCCCAGGCCCCAGCAGCAGGTGTTTTTTCCTTTCAGCTCCCTGCCAAGCCTCTCTCTGCTCCTCTCTGTCTCAGCACGAGGCTAGCACCTTCATGGAAGGCCAGCTTCGGGCAGTAACCATGGGGTCTCCCTGCCACAGGCCATGTTCGAGCTGGTGACTTCCGAGGCATCCTACTATAAGAGCCTGAACCTGCTTGTGTCCCACTTCATGGAGAACGAGCGGATGAGGAAGATCCTGCACCCGTCCGAGGCACACATCCTCTTCTCCAACGTCCTGGACGTGCTGGCCGTCAGTGAGAGGTGAGGACGGGGGACAGCCACCTCCCTCAGGGCCCTTCCGCATGCCCGAGGCACGAATGCTAGACACTGGCTTCTCTACTTCCAGATGTTTGGAATTTTCCATAGTAAAATATAAATAAATGAAGACCTAAATCCAAATCTCACCGCCCCTCTTGGCAGGGTGGCCAATCACGGCCCCCTGCGTCTCTTCCCAGGAGCATCTGTGCCCCCTACAAAGCTCTGCACTGAGCATCCTGCTGGCCCAGGTTCGACTGATGCTGAGTCCAGCTCTCTCATGCATCAAACCCGTGGTTGGACAGGTTTAAACCAGGCAGGTCCACGGGAGTCTTGTGACGGGGACTGAGGGTGTCCATGTAAGCTGCTCTTTACCCTAGCAGAAAACCCCAGCGTGGTGTGTGCAGAGCTCCAGGCCCTGTGCAGGGTGCAGTCCTGGGTTCCCACGTCCTCTCCTCCCGAGTGCATTTGCCATGGCTGGTGGAAGTGGCTATGGGAATGGGGACTGGGTAAAGCCTGGGTTGAGCTACAGTGGAGGAAGAGGTGACAGATGTCTGTTCATTGAATCCTGTGAAAAGGAAAGGAACCCGGCTGTGTGGCCAGGATGAAAGAGTACTTGCCCTCCTCAGGGCAGGCCATGGACTTCTTTTGCAGCCAGAAGCCATGTGGGGCTCAGCTGGGACAGTGCCTGGTGTTCAGACGGGAACCCAGGCAAGCCCCAGCGCAGCCCTGCTCCAAGCAGTGGGGATCCAATCAGCGTCATATGTGGTCCCTGGAAGCGGCTCACTCTCCATGGGCCTCCAAGTGGGTCCCTCTGCTGCACTCACACCCACCCTTCCGTTTGCAGCCCCCTCACCTCCTTGCGGCAGGCCCGTCTGGTGGATTTGGGAGGTGACGGCCGACTGAGGCCAGAATGGCCTGTGAGATCCCTGGGCTTCTGCCTCAGCACTTTTTTTTCTGATATGGAAATTCGCTCTTGTTGCCCAGGCTGGAGTGCAATGGTGCAATCTCAGTCACAGCAACCTCCACCTCCCGGGTTCAAGCTATTCTCCTGTCTCAACCTCCTGAGCAGTTGGGATTACAGGCATCTGCCACCATGCCCAGCTAATTTTTGTATTTTTAGTAGAGACAGGGTTTCACCATGTTGGCCAGGCTGGTCTCGAACTCCTGACCTCAAGTGATGCACCCACCTCAGCCTCCCGAAGTGTTGGGATTACAGGCGTGAGCCATTATGCCCGGCCCTGCTGCAGCACCTCTGACTTATGTATGTATTTGTATTTTACTGTGAAAAATTCCAAACATGCAGAGGTAGACTCCCATGTGTGCTGGTCACCAGCGTCAGCAAAGGTCAGCCCAGGGGCCAGTCCCCACCCTCCGGGGGACCTTTCTGAAGCAGATCCCCAGGGTCATCTATTTTATCCTCAAACACATCAGCACATAGCTGAAAGATAAGGTCTCGGTGCTATCAGCACCCTCAGCCCCGTGAAAACACAGTCATTCTTCAGGATGACCAAATACACCGCCAGTGCTCAGTGCCCCACCGACAGATCTTGTCAGCCCGTACACTCGCCGTGCACACTGGTGTGTCCAAGCCAGGCCTACACGCTGCCTTTGGCGAGACAACTGCTGACCCTACCCCCCGGGCACCCTCCACCCAAGCCGTTGCCTCTCGCAGGTTCCTCCTGGAGCTGGAGCACCGGATGGAGGAGAATATCGTCATCTCTGACGTGTGTGACATCGTGTACCGTTATGCGGCCGACCACTTCTCCGTCTACATCACCTATGTCAGCAACCAGACCTACCAGGAGCGGACCTACAAGCAGCTGCTGTGAGTGTGCCTGGCCAGGGAATCAGGGCCAGGGGGCGGCACCCGGGGCAGCCACACCAGTGCTGGCCCAAGCTCCTTACACAGTGCGCTTCATGGTCCTGCACCTCTGCGTTCCCAAGGGCCACGTGGGCCACAGGAGTCAGCCAGGCTGGTGACAGTATCCCAGCCAGGCTGGTGACAGTATCCCAACCCGGCATGTTCCAGGGGGTTCTGGTGTCACTAGAGAAACATTAACCCAGCCAGACCCCAAGAGAATCAGCGCAGCACCCAGTGGACCTGGATCCAATGGCTGAGCAGAGCTCTTTGCAGTTAGAAAAGGGAGCGTGAGGTCAAGTGAGGTCAAGTGGCCAATTCAAAGTCCAGGACATCAGACACTGGGTTTGCACTAGTGACAAGGGCAGGGGCAGGTAGGAAGGAGTCTCGGTGGGGCTCATCCAGCAGCGCCTGGGCATTTATTGCTAATCTGCCCGTTCTGTAAACTTTCTCTGAGGTTTAGTTGACAAGGTAATTTTCCAGCCAACGTGCCTCTTCTGAACCCTCCGCACTGAGGTTCCCGGCTTCAGCGACTGAGGGCAGCCAGGGAGGCCGTGTTGGCTCCCTGCAGAAGCGCCGAGGGACGTTTCCAGTCGCGGCGTCTGCACATTGCACTCCACTGGCCTTTCCGCCAAGCCATGGGTTCATGGTGCAGGTTTCAAGCTTGAGTCTTTGGGCATTTGGATGTTTTAACAGTTGGCGTAGGAAAATTGGAATTGGAGGGAATCAGGATGCTAGTTTTGAGGATAAACGAGGAAAATTGGAATTGGAGGGAATCAGGATGCAGTTTTGAGGATAAACATTGAGAAGGCCAGCATGCAGCAGGATAGGAACCATTCACAGCGCCCGAGAGCCCACCCTGCCACATGAGCGCAGACGCTGAGTGACAGGCAGGGCGCGGGTCCCTGCCAACATGCATGGGGCCAGGCTCACCTCCAGCTCTCCCAGCCCTCGTCAGCGTCAGCAATGTGGCCTGGCCCACTGCAGCCTGGCCCACTGCTGAGCCCACCTGTCAGAAATGGCACAGGCAGTCCTGGCGGTGTCTCCAGCCTGCTGCCCGTTCCTGTCACTACGCGGGTTTAGCGGTTTCTCTTGCCACGGTTTCCCGCTGGGTAAAATCATCTCATTGTGTGTCTCCCCCACGCAACACACTGTGCTGAGTCTTCAAGGCCAGGCACGTGCAGCCACTACTGTGATTTCACTTGTACATGAACAGTCTGTTTTCCTTTTGACCAAAAGAAATCAACGTGTTTCCCGCGCCTGTGGGTCGTCTGGATCCCAGGAGTTTGTGGATGGGGAGGAGGAGTCCCCAGTTCATGTCTCCTGCAGCCCAGAGACCTACTCCACATGTGTGTGTCCCCAGCCAGGAGAAGGCGGCTTTTCGGGAGCTGATTGCGCAGCTAGAGCTCGACCCCAAGTGCAAGGGGCTGCCCTTCTCCTCCTTCCTCATCCTGCCTTTCCAGAGGATCACACGCCTCAAGCTGCTGGTCCAGGTACACCCTCGTCCCCCTGACCCGCAGGCAGGGCTCCCAGCCTTTCCTGTGCTCATTCCGGGACCCTGTCGGCTTTCTAGGTCTATTGTTTAACAGATACTAACTAAGCTCCTCCCATGTGCACCAAGCATGTTTCTGGGCAGTGAGCGTGCAGCCCCTGCTTCCAGGGAGCCCTACGCAGAGGGGAGAGACCGATCCACACACAGCCAGGAAGCCCGTGGGGACAGTAAAATGGGCCGGCAGGACAGGGGTGGCTAGTGGCTGGCCACTGCCAGTAGCAGGGGTGGAGGTTGGTTAGGAAAGATGAGTGACATGTAAGCTGAGACCTGGATGACAGGGAGGAGCTGGTGGGGGCGGGTGGAGGAAAGAGCGTTCTCAGCCATGGGAACTGCTGGTGCGAAGGCCCTGGGACTGCAAGATTCATGGCAGAAAGGCCAGCAGCGAGCTCAGGAACGTGATGGGGACGGGAGTGGGTCTGGGGATGGAGACAGAGGCAGGACCGGGGCGGAGGCGCAGGGAAGACATTGGGCCCTGTCCTCAGTGTGGCGGGAGTCCCCTGATTGGACCCACTTTTAGGAGCTGGCCCTGGCTGCTCCGGAGGGTGACGGAAATGGAGAAGGAGTTCCACTGCCAGTGGGGCTGGGTCAGGAAGTAGGGGCCAGGCAGGGATGTCGGGGAATTGAAATCAGCGACTTGCTGAGAGAGAAGCGAGAGTGACTCCTTGGCTTTTACCTTGAGCAGTTTGGGGGTGTGCGGCTGTGGCTGAGGTGGGGAGGACTTGGGGCGGGGAGGGCTCGGGGTTCAGGGCAAGATGAGCTGAGTTTGAGGGGACTTTGGACAGTTCAGCATCAGGGGTCAGAAAAGGGAGAGGTCGGGCAGGCGCCGTTGGCATCAGGGTGGCATTTAGTCAGAGGCCACCAGGGAAGGAGAGAAAGGGCCTGAGACCAAACTGAGGGACGCAGCCAGGACTGGGAAGGAACGGCCATGAGGGAGGAGGAAACCCGCAGAGCTGGAGCCATAGGAGCCTGGGGAGGACGGGGCTTCCGGAAGAGGGAGGCTCCAGCCAGGCCCCGTGAGGCAGGACTGAGACCCCCTCTGCCTGACAGGTGCTGGGGCCCTGTCTACTGATGCCCTGGGCAGAGGGAGCCATTGGCAGCTGGGTCGATGAAGTGGACGGTGTGCAGTACAGCTGTGGCCCTGAGGGGCATGAGCTGAGGGGGACCTGGGAGCCACAGGTAGCAGAGGTCAGAGGTCAGACAGGTGAGAGGCCAAAGACCTAGGGGCAGCTACTCCAGAAGGGGCCGAATTACAGAGGGGAGGCCCGACCCGGGAGGAACGGGCCTGGGAGCAAGAGGCCAAGGAAGCAGGTGTGGGAAGAAGCCCAGCCCAGGGCGAACGGGAGATACCAACACGAGGGGACAGCTGGGACGCGACCCCACACCGGAAGACACCATGATGAACGCAGTTCCATGGGAAATACCTTTCAACTTGGAAAAAGTGAAACAGAAGACAGTAACATTTCCTAATTATGCACAGAAAAAAAAATTTAGGACATTTTATAGGAAAAGTACATATATGGAGATACTGAAATCTTAGCCTCTGTAAGATGAAAACCAACAATAAGATTAAAACTGATAGGAAGCCAGGCGCGGTAGCTCACGCCTGTAATCCTAGCACTTTGGGAGGCTGAGGCGGGTGGATCACCTGAGGTCAGGAGTTCGAGACTAGCCTGACCAATATGGTGAAACCCTGTCTTACAAAATAAATAAATAAAACCGATAGAAATGGGGTAATTAGGAAATGGTGGAATGGGGATGGGATAGGGTGGGCACTCAGGGAAGGACCCAGAGAAAGGGGTGGTGGGTCGAAGGCCATCCCGGAGAGAAGGGCAAGTCACCACATCAGGTAGCATGCTGGGGACACGCTGAGGAGGCTGGCGTGGGGGAGCACGCACAAGCTAAGGAACCCATACTGCCTTGCGTTTGAGGCCACAGTGCCACCTGGTCAGATGCAGCTTTTACTCCTGGGAGAAAAGATGGCACCCGGACTGTGCTGTTGAGCAGGGATTTGGAAGTAGGGGGACAGTTAGTGACAGGCGCGGTGACCACATGCAGGGAGGAAGAAGCAGGGGGATTGCTGTGGGTCTCAAGGGTCTCTGGCTTGGCTGCTAGGCAGAGGCAGGCAGGTGACCACAGGGTAGGCCTGGGCTGCTCTCAGGGGTGGCATCTGGTGCCACCATGGCAGCTGGGAGGACAGGCTGTTGGTGCTCAGATGCACCCAGCCTACTTACAGGACAAAAGCCAGTCAGAAAACACGAGCACGGCAAGGCCTGCTGGGAGGAAACCATGTAGAGTTTACAGAGCAATGCCGAGATTGTAACTTACAGGTGAAAGCAGTGTGGGCATGATTTTCTGTTAATTAAGGAAAATTGAACAATTGGAGAAAAGATTCTTCTTACACTTTCATGGATAAGACCAAAGATAGCAAAGCCCTGGGGCCAAAAGACGGTCCAGGGAGGAGAGGGAAGCCCGTGGTCCCCCTACCCCTGTCCCATAAGCATTTAGCTCCCCTTGGGGACAGAGCTGACCCTGACTGAGCACAGCGGTCCTCGCTGCTGGATGCCGTACCTTCGGGCTCTCTTACCCTCCATTTATCAGATGGAGGCTGTGTGTGTGCATGTATGTATGCATGCATGTGTCTGTGCACACGTGTATGGATGCATGTGTGTCTACGTGTGTGGGCATGCAGGTATATATACATGTGTGCACATGTGTGCATGTATGCATGTGTGTGCATGTATGGCTGTGTGCAGTGTGCTTGAAGTATGCATTATGTGTGTGTGTGTGTGCACGCGCGCGCTGCAGCAAGGGACTCAACTGGTGCAGTAGGGAGGCTGCCACGGTCAAGGTGGGAAATGGGAGGAGAGGTCAGAAAAGATGAAAGTTAACGCAGCCTTTTCCTGTGCGCAGAACATCCTGAAGAGGGTAGAAGAGAGCTCTGAGCGGGAGTGCACTGCCTTGGACGCCCACAAGGAGCTGGAAATGGTGAGTCTCGCCTCCTCTCGTGCGGTGTCCCAATCCACTGCTTTCCTCATCCAGGCGCACCTTCCCAACCCTGCTCCCCGTCCGTGTGTCTTTTTAGAAAGTGCAAATTCATTTTAAAATTCACTTTTGTAGGCCAGGCGCGGTGGCTCATGCCTATAATCCCAGCACTTTGGGAGGCCAAGGCAGGTGGATCACTTGAGGTCAGGAGTTTGAGACCAGCCTGGCCAACATAGTGAAACCCCGCCTCTACTAAAAAAAATACAAAAATTAGCTGGTCATGGTGGTGTACGCCTATAATCCCAGCTACTTGGGAGGCTGAGGCAGAAGAATCGCTTGAACCTGGGAGGAGGAGGTTGAAGTGAGCCAAGATTGCACCACTGCACTCCAGCCTGGGTGACAGAGCAAGACTCTGTCTCAAAAAAAAATAAAAAATAAAAAGATAAAAAATAAAATTTGTTTTTGCAATCCAGAAGAGTCACTGGAGCTTAAAAAAAGCATCAGGTGTGGCTTGGGTAGAGCCTGCTTCACCCTGCTTCCCTGCTCCCCCTTACGTACCCGCGCTCTGTGTGTTACTGTGCCTGGCATGGATGTGGGGACAGCAATGTGGCCCTCAGGACACTTCACCAGTGTGGAACTCTGTGGTCAGTGACTGATTCATCAGCCACCTGGTGTCGCTCTATGCAGGCATCTGGGGCCCACACAGACCCCAGGCTTGTCTTTGCCTGTTTCTCCATGTCAGAAGCAGTCTCTCCTCCCTCCTGTGAGGCTCATCGAGGTGGTTCCCACTCTCCCTGTGCCCTGACGCAGCCCTTTGCTCTGAACTCATCCCTCCATGCCACTCTCCCGGTCCCTGGAGCTCAGTCGTCCCTTTGCATCTCTGTGAGAGGATTCAATGGCACTGCCCAAGAGTGCAAGGACCCTTTCTCTGGACCATCTCCTGATCCTCAGAGAGAGACAGCTCCTCCTAAAGTTTGGAGCAGAGCAGAGGTTTTGCAGGAAGGGCCATCGAGTACGTTTCAGTCCTCAGGAGCTCTGCTGCGTTTGGCTCCTGGCCTCAGCTGGAGCTAAAAGCCAGCTTTTGGCAGCTGTGCTGGGGCACCTCCATTGAGCCAGTGACGCCATCATGGTGGACAGCAAGGCGAGGGATGTCTATTCCACTTCTTTATCACCCTAGTAAAAAGAATATCATTCTCAGTGGGCATCTGATGGCCATTCTCAGCCACATGGAGACACGAGGACTTCCTACCCTAATGCAGTCGGTTCCCACCTCGGGCCTCTTCCCGTGTCCCTTCCCAGACCAGTTGGCCACCACAATTCCTCTGGCAGTTACACACTGTGCCTAGCGGGGAAGGCTGGAGCCTCAAGCAGGGCAGCCAGGGGGCATCGTGGCCTGAGAGGCGGGCAGAGTCTCTAGGGGCCACACCCACCTCTGGAAACACACCTTCCCTTTTACTTACCGGATGTGAGTTCATTCCAGCCCCCACCAGACAGTAGCCACACGGGGCCACCATGGCCTGTGAGGGGCCCATGTGCCCTAGAAGGGTCTCCCGGAGGTCAGCCTTGGGCCAGGGGTACATTCTCTATTGTTTCAAGTTCTTTTCTGCTTTCATCTTCATTTTCCTTATAATGAAAGGTATACTTTCTAATAGCTTGCTTTTTAAAAATAAAGGTTTATTTTTTCTTTGATTTATAAAATAATTCTACTCAATACCAGAAAACTCAGAAAACGCTAGTAAGTAAAAAGAAAACAGTAAACTTCTCCAGCCGTCTCACCCTCCCTGCTGACACACTGCAGCTTGTCCCAAACAGACACCTGTGCACACACACCTGCAACAGCACACTCACAGGGCACACGCTGCATGTACATGGCCCACACATATCACACAGTACACACTGCACATACAGCACATGCTTATCATACAGTACACATGGCGCATACACATCACACACAGTACACAGCGCACATACAGCACACGCTTATCACACACAGTACACACAGCATATACACGGCCCATACCTATCATACTCAGTACACACTGCACATACACAGCACATACTTATCACACACAGCACACACGTGGCACATGCATATCACATGCAGTACACACTGCACATGCGTACACACAGTACACACACATTGCACATATGCATAGCACACACATAACACTGCACACACAGCACATGCTGCATAAACATGGCATACACGGCACACACAGCACACACACCACTGTATTCTTTGCAAAAAGGGCTTGTGGCTTAGAAGCAGCTTTGCCCTGCATTCGAGTGCATGTGGCATCCCTGCCTCGCTCCTGGATCTCTATTCTTGCATATATGCATAGATCATAATTATTTTAGTCAAACGCGCTGATGGCCATTGAGGCTGATGATCATGTTTCTCATTCTAGACAACACTTCAGGGAGCTCCCTGCTCACGCTTCTCTGAGCACGGTGCTCATTTATGTGCCCTGACTGAGCCTGTGTTGAGCCTGGCCCTGTGCCGGGCCCCATGTGTCAGTATGGAATTTTCTTTCTTCAGAACGAGTCCTCAGGAGTCCTAGGAAGTATGGAATTATTAGGTCCCTTGGTGCCCGGGCTGCCTCCCAGGAGGGTGCGGGGAGAACAGCCCAGAGCCTTGCTGGTCCGTCCCACCTGCAGAGGAGGAGGGATGCCTCATGCATGTTTTTTCTGGAGTTTGCTTCCTACCAAGGGCAAGGCAATTTTCTCCACTGGGGCTAACAGGTTTTCCCACTCACCTTTGTCCCACAAGGCACTAGAAAGAGGAGCTCCAGCGCAATAGAGACTGGCCGGCCGGCCTCACCTGTGGGCACAGCGCCTGGTCACAGTGGCCACTCAGCCCTTTCGGGGGCCTGACCCAGCAGGAGGAAGGGTCTGGGACAGCTGGCTGTGGTGGCCTGATGTACCCTCCTTCTTGTCCCAGGTGGTGAAGGCATGCAACGAGGGTGTCAGGAAGATGAGCCGCACAGAACAGATGATCAGCATTCAGAAGAAGATGGAGTTCAAGATCAAGGTGAACCCGAGGGACTGGTGTGAACCTGTGCCCCTGGCCCCGCCCCAGAGGCATAGATCACTGGGCCTGGCTGGCGTTGCTTAGGTCCTTGGTCACTGGCCATGCTTAGGTCACCCCGGCCCCCTGACCTCCCCAGCTGAAGCTACCCTGCCTGCTGCCAGGCATCAAACACCATCACGGTGGCCCGGACCTGTCTCCTGAAAGAGGGGAGTGCGGGGCTGGTGTGTAGCCAGAGGGTGAGGGGTGTGGATCCCGCTCTCACCTGCCGGCTGCGTGGCCTTGAGCAGTCAGTTTACATGGAGGGTGTGGTGGGGGCTACTCCAGGGATTCTCAAACCAGGAGGCTCTGGAAGTTACCAACCTCCCCAAAACATTACAGAAAACTTCAGGCACTCGTGAGCGCCTACGGGCCCCTGCGGCCTGAGTTTCTGGGAACTTGGGCACATCAGCACACTGTGCCCACAGAGGGTCCCTGAGGTCAGGCTTGGTGTAAGGAGGCAAAGGTGGTCTTCTGGGCATCCCATGTCGCTGGGTGCCAGGTGCCTGCCCTGAGCCACATCATCTGCCTAGCAACCGTCCAGCTGCAGGCCTGGCCTCCTTGCCCCATGAGTCCCATTCTTTCATCTCCACTGTGAACTCAGCCCCTTCTCTGATTCTGCATCCAACAGGCGGAGCTTGGTGGGGGCAATGATGACAGATACCAGCCGCCACACCCACAGGCACACACGGTATCCACACAGCAGTGCATACATGCACACACATCAACAGCAGTGCACACACAAGACACTTGAAGCTCACATGGGGGTGCATAGAACACAGTCCACACACAGAGATACAAGTCCACATGCACAAAAGCACACGCAAAACACACTCATGCCCACAGGGGTGCACAGTCACACACACAGCCCTGCCATCTCTCTGTATCCGTCCAGAATTCTGCCATTCCCCCCACTTGTGCCTCATGTGTCCAGGCCCTGGGCAGGCATCAGGGAATGAGACAGATGCAGCACCAGGGGCGTGTCCTGGGGAGGGACATTGTGGGTACGGCCCGCCTGATGCCCTCTCTCTGCTGCAGTCGGTGCCCATCATCTCCCACTCCCGCTGGCTGCTGAAGCAGGGTGAACTGCAGCAGATGTCTGGCCCCAAGACCTCCCGGACCCTGCGGACCAAGAAGCTCTTCCATGAAATTTACCTCTTCCTGTTCAATGACCTGCTGGTGATCTGCCGGCAGATTCCCGGGTGAGTCAGGGCCCAGGGTGCCAGGCGCTCTGCTGGGCAGAGGAACGTGTTGGGCATTGGGTCTGATTGTGGCCTGGGGGTAGCAGGGGTCGGGACAGAGCTTGGGCTTTTGGGTCACGTTTAAAGGTCTGCTCTGCTGTGGCCTAGGTTTGGGCCTTTAGCCAAGGTTGTTTCACTTCCCTAAGCCTCAGTTTCCCCTCCTGTAAATCTGGGGTTTTACTCCTAGGGCTGTGAAGGGCCCAGCGTCTGATACAGAGCGAGTGTTCAGCAGGGCAGTCGTGGTGGGGTGGTCGGGGTTGGCAGGACTGTGGTGCTGTTCATTGTCAATACCTGGGATGGGTCACCCTATCAGGGTGCAGGAGACAGGCGTTCAGGTGGGAGCTTCGGAAGGAGGTGAAGATTGGCCAGCGCTGTGGAGCCAGGCTCGCTGGCCTGCCAAGTGGGGCTCTCCTGGGACCCCCACAAGCCTCCTTGGGGCTGACACACCTGCCCTGCCCTTCTCCCTGATCTCCAGAGACAAGTACCAGGTATTTGACTCAGCCCCTCGGGGCCTGCTGCGCGTGGAGGAGCTGGAGGACCAGGGCCAGACACTGGCCAACGTGTTCATCCTGCGGCTGCTGGAGAACGCAGATGACCGGGAGGCCACCTACATGCTAAAGGCGTCCTCTCAGTGAGTGTCTCGCCGCCGCATGCCTGGTGCCACTTGTGGCACCTTTCTGTGTGGCCTTGATGCCTATGGGTCTGTCTCCAGGTGGAACGAGGCACCACGCACACCCCTCGTGGGGCTGACCTGGCCACCCTTCCCATCCAGACCCTGCAGCAGTGCTTCTGTGAGGCCTCTGGGGGTGGCTGCAGTTTCCTGGGTGCGTGCACCTGCGTGTGCATGTGCGTGTGCGTTTGTGTGTGTGTGTGTGTGTGTGTGTGTGTGTGTGTGTGTGTTTTCCCTTGGGGCTTCAGACTCCAGGCGAGTCCCTCTTTTCAGATGGGCTGTTGTAGAACCCTCGAGTCAGGCTGGGTAGGGAACTACCATCCTCCTCCTCCCTGCCTGCCCACTTGCTGTGTGGCCTTGAGCTCATCTCTTCACCTCTCTGAGCAGCTGGGACCCCTGCCCTGCAGCCCTAGGTCCCCCAAGAGGGACAAGCAAGCTAAGTGTGGGGAGAGATGCTCTGCAGGCCCTGAGCCTGGAACTCCCTCATGGCCTGCTGAGCTGAGGCTCTACTTTCCTCCTGCCGCGGCCCCAAAGCTGCCCCTCACCCACAACTCACCGGATAGCCTCCCCTGCCCAGACCTGAGGCTGCAGCTAACATGGACCAGGGCAGGGCCCGTGGGGATGAGAAACTGTGGCTTCGGTGGTGTGGCTGTCGCCAAAGAATGTGCTCTTGTGCGTCACCTGGTGGGGCTGTTACCTTTCGGGCTCACCCTCACCGCCTGACTTTGGAAACCTCACACGGGAACATCATGGGGGTGCTCCCTTGTCCCTCTGTGGGTTCCTGTGTGTGTCAGACCCTGGACCAGCCCGTTTCTGTGGCTCCCCTGAGCCGTCCCTGGGGTGGGCTCAAGCGGTGCTCAGGACGGTGGCTGCTGATCTGAGGGGCAGCTAGCTGGGAAGCCTGGCGCACACCTTGGGGGCCGCTGTTGCTCTGCAGTTGGGGCACTGTCCTCTCTCCTGTGCCAGGAGTGAGATGAAGCGCTGGATGACCTCTCTGGCCCCCAACAGGAGGACCAAGTTTGTTTCATTCACATCCCGGCTGCTGGGTAAGTTGCCCGTGGGGAAGGGGCTGCCATTTGTGCTTGGGCTAGCCCTGTCTGCTGTGCCGGCGCGCTGCGCCTGCCTGGAGGGAGCCCTCCCTGAGCTGGTCGTCACAGAGGCCCGCATGGGCCCCCAGGGGATGCTTCCAATGGAAACTTAGTACCAGCCAGGAAGCTGACATGCCCACGTTGTGCGAATGTTAGACAGGCCTTAAGTGACAGGTGCCACAAAGTCACCAGGAGGAATTTGGACCAAACTCCAGTGCTATTTTAGGGCTGCCAGTTGCCCAAAAAGCTTATTAAATACAAAAATGCCAGGCGCAGTGGCTGACGCCTGTAATCCCAGAACTTTGGGAGGGCGAAGTGGGCGGATCACCTGAGGTCAGGAGCTTGAGACCAGCCTGGCCAACATGGCGAAACCCCGTCTCTACTAAAAATACAAAAATTAGCCGGGCGTGGTGGTGCATGCCTGTAGTTTCAGCTACAAAAGTTCCTTCTGAAGTTTAAACAAAGGCCACCTCGCAGCCTTTATTCATGTGTTTCTTCCCAGAACTCC
>CAUYLG010077522.1:0-21470 GCA_963573385.1 Cacajao melanocephalus
GTCCTTGGCATCACTCCAATCTTGCCATTCTCCCCTTGTATAACCACCATTGTTCTTACCCTCCTCTTTTTTTGGGAAAAAGAAAAGCTACTCCAGCTTCTGAAAAATCAAACACCGCATGTTCTCACTCATAGGCGGGTGAGGAACAATAAGAATACGTGGACATAGGGAGGGGAGCACTACACACTGGGGGCTGGTGGGGGGGCGATAGGGGAGGGACCGTGGGAGATGGGGAGTTGGGGAGAGGTAGCATGAGGAGAAATGCCAGATATAGGTGAAGGGGAGGAAAGCAGCAAATCACACTGCCACGTGTGTACCTATGCAACAATCTTGCATGTTTTTCTCATGTACCCCAAAACCTAAAATGCAATAAAAAATTTAAAAAAAAAAAGAATACAACAAACCTGCCTTACCCGGTCTCAACAAACAACTATCAATGTCCTATTTATTCATACCTCCATCTGCTTCCTCTGTCACATATTATTTTGAAGCAAATCTTACCCATTGTATCATTTTACCCATAAATGTTTCATTCTGTATCTCTAAAACATTGTCTCTAGACCTCAGCACTATTGATGTGTGGGCTAAATAATTATTTGTTGTGGGGAACAGTCCTGTGTGTTGTAGGACGTTCAGTAAAGTCACACCCCTCGCCCCACCTCCCAGTTTTAACAACCAAAAGTAACTCCAGAAATCTCCCATGGGGGTGTGGAGGCAAAATGTCAAAACTGAAAACCACTGCTCTAATAGATAAGGACTCTTTCTTTAAAAACATACACATGATACTATTCTCACACCTAAAAAAACATTTTTTTTTTTTTTGAAACAGAGTCTCACTCTGTTTCACCCAGGCTGGAGTGCAATGGCATATCAGCTCACTGCAACCTCTGCCTCCCAGGTTTAAGCGATTCTCTTGCCTCAGTCTCCCGAGTAGCTGGAATTACAAGCATACACCACTATGCCCGGCTAATTTTTGTATTTTTAGTAGAGACAGGGTTTCACCATGTTGGCCAGGCTGGTATCAAACTCCTGACATCAGCCTCTCAAAGTGCTGGAATTACATGAGTGAGCCACCATGCCCGGCTTAAATTCTTGTATTTAGAGAAATTTCTTCTTATAAGCAATTTCTTTAGTAATGGTTGCCTGCAAGGTTGAGATGAACAGGATTCTGAAGCTTTGTCCAAGTCCAGTGGAAAGAGTGCCAAGATTTTTTTTTTCAAGAGGAGGGATCTCGCTATGTTGGCCAAGTTGGCCTTGAACTTCTGGCCTCCAGCAATCCTTTTGCCAGGGCCTCCCAAAGTGTTAGGATTACAGGTGTGAGCCACTGCGCCTAGTCAAGACTATTGATGCCTGCCATGGGCATGTGATGGGACAGTGCTAGTAATTTCTGTCCCTAATCTAGTTTATTCCCCTCTTTTTGAATTGAAGACTCAGTAGAAAGAAATGAGATCACTAAGTGTGGCTTACAGAGTACTGAGTGTGGTTATGGAATCAGGGCAGATTCAGAATCAAAGAGGGATTTTTCTTTTTTGTTTTTAATAATTCCAAATGTTGACAAAGTGCAAGGGAATGGGCATGGTCAGATATTATTTGTGAGAATATAAATTGGCACAACTTTTCCAGAGAACAATTTGATAATATATAATAAAAACCTTAAAAGTGTGCTTACACTTTGACCTACAAATTCTACTGCCAGAAATTTATTCCAGGGATGTGCAGAGAGACTTAGTGAAGATTGTTTATTGCAAGGTCTATAATGATAAACCATTGGAAACAATCTAAGGGTTTGACTATAGGGGATTAGCTAAACCCAGAATGCTCTCCAACTGATGACCTTGCAGACATTTGAATGTTACAAAACACACGAGGACATGGAAAGACGTTTGTGACATACAGGGAAGTGAAAGCAAGCAAGTCTGTATATTCAGTAAGTCTGACTTACTGAATATAGTTCAGTATATCTCTCAGTAAGTGAGACTTACTGAATATATTTCAGTATATTGCTATATATATTTACTGAATACCAAGCAAGTATATTCAGTAAATCTCATTTTCTATTTTTAAAAAAATTTTTTCACATAAATATATGCATGGTGGAAAAAAAAAGGTCACAATAAATATCTAAACTATAAACAAAGGTTGTTGCCAGCTAGTTAAATTAAGAGAAATTTATATTTTTTTCCTTTTATCTGGCTTTTTTTTTTTTTTTTTTGAGATGTAGTCTCACTCTGTCACCCAGGCTTGAGTACCATGGCGGGATCTTGGCTCACTGCAATCTCCAACTCCCAGGTTCAAGTGATTTTCCTGCCTCAGCCTTCCAAGTAGCAGGGATTACAGGTGCCTGCCACCAAGCCTGGCTAATTTTTATATTTTTAGTAGAGACGAGGTTTCGCTTGGCCAGGCTGATCTCGAACTCCTGACCTCAAATGATCCATTCACCTCAGCCTCCCAAAGTGTTGGGATTACAGGCATGAGCCATCGTGCCAGGCTCATAATTTTCTATGAGGAATCCCATATTATTTTTTAGGGGAAAAATATTTAATAATAATGCTTTTAATTAGGCTTGCCAGATAAAATGTACCATGGGACATATTTACTAAAATATTATTTACTATTTATAAAAATTTAAATTTAGCTGAGTGTCCTCAATTTTTCTTTGCTAAATCTGGCAAGCCCACTTTTAATGTGCAGGAATAAAAGAGAGATCTGGGTGCTGGAACCCAGTGGGCTGGCCCCTGTGAAGACAGGAGAAGAATTATTATTCCAAGTCTTTTAAACAAGGAAAACAGGATTTTGGTGAACTAAGAAGGGGAAAATCAATTCGAGAGCCACATAGTCTTTGTCTCAAATCTGGAGTCTACTCCCACCATCACCACCACCACCATCATCCCACGTCAATCTCCTCCTCGCATCCTGACCTGGGTGTCCTGGAGCAAGTCACTTGTCTCCCCCCATTCTGAGGAATAGTGCATATCTCGCAAGGATTAAATGAGAACATGTGTGTAAGGCACCTTGTAAATTGCAAACTGCCAAACAGCATGTTATTATCATGTTCGTAAATTACACACACAAGGGCATGTCAAACAGGAACAGAACATCTGCTGCAGACATCCACAGAATTGTTCCTTGCAGCACATTTTTGATGGCTCTCTGAGGTCAAAACGACTCAAGGTTTAGTCACTCCAGTGCTGAACCCATATATTAACATCTATCCAAATTGTTCTGTGATCCTATTTATAGCTGCACTGATCATTAAATGTTGTTGGAACATTTTGCCGCAAGTCAGTGGTTAAATTGCTTGGCGAGTTGTGTGCAACGCGTGGCTCAGGGGAAGCCTGTGTGGTTTACGAGTTTGGCAGCTCATAACTCCAGGGTCTCACCTTATCCTCACACACTAGTCCTGGTCACCTTGGAAACTACCCTTGTCTAGATGCAGAGCACAGGGCGCCCTGGCTGACATGGAGTTAATCAGCAGTCACCTTCTCCACTGGTCTCTGTTACTGGAAAAACATCAGTGCCTCTCAAGCCACTTTAAGGAGGATCTATGGCAGAGTTTTAAGGATCTTCCAGGGAAAACTAATATAAGAGGGTTGGGTTTGTGAGAAAATGGAAAAATAAAACAAGAGAGAAAGAAATTAAGGAAGAAAGAAGAAAAGACAGAAAGAAGAAAGAGAAAAAAATAAGAAGAAGAAGAAAATCAGGGGATTATTAGTTCATTTTACAGATAAGGAAACTGAAACCCAAGGTTACAAAACCTATGTATCAAAGCTGTGTTTCAAATCCAAGATAAATAAAATTCCTTCAGGAGAAAAAATTCTCCCCAAGAATGAATTTTACAGATGTCCAAAGATATAAAGACATCATCTGTGTTTACATCCTTCAGCTAGAGAGTAAATTCCATGAAAATATATGAGGATACCCCACTGGATGGACACTTTTTAAAGTGAAAAGGCTCAAAGCCGGCGAAGTGTGTTAGTAAAACTCGAGCCTGCAGACATGGTGGGTGACAACAAAAAGCAATTTGTAAAATGTAACAGGAGTCATAAACATGTTACTAGTTTTGTTCAAGTTACTGTCGCTTGTAACAAATTACCCTAAAATTTAGCAGCTTAAAATAACCATTTAATGATATCCATGCATTCTGTGCCTCAGGAATCCAGACAAGGCACAGTGGGGTGGATTGTCTCTGCTCCTCACTGAGTAGAGCTTCAGCTGGGAAGGCTCTATGGCTGGGAGGACTCTATGGCTAGGAGGACTCTGTGGCTGGGAGGACTTAATAGCTGGCGTTGAAACCATCCAAAGGCTCGATGGGCTGAAAAATCCCAGATGGCTGCCAGTTTGTGCTAGCTGTTGGCCAGGAGCTCAACTGGACTATTTCGGGGAGCATCTATCTGTGGCCTCTCTAGCACGGTGGTCTCAAGGTAGTTCAACTTCATGGCTGACTCTCCCAGGAGAAAGAATCAGGCAGCAGCTGCATGGCCTTTTCTGACCAGTCACACGGTATCACTTTCACTGCATTCTCTCAATTGAATAAGTCACAGCTGGACACGATAGCTTCAGCCTGTAATCCCAGCACTTTGGGAGGCCAGAGCGGGAGGATCACTTGAGCCCAGGAGTTCAAGACTAGCCTCAGCAACACAGGGAGACCCTGTCTCTATTAAAAAAAAAAAAAATGAAAATGAAAATTAGCCAGGTGTGGTGGTGTGCATCCATAATCCCATCTACTCAGGAGGCTGAAGCAGGAGGATCACTTAAGTCCAGGAGGTCGAGGCTGCAGTGGGCCATGATGGTGCTGTTGCACCTTAGCCTGAGTGACAGAGACAGACCTGTCTCAAAATCAAAATAAAAATTGTTTTAAAAAGTGTTGAATATTGTTTGGGCATAGTGGCTCACACCTATAATTCCAGCACTTTGGGAGGCCAAGGCAGCCTGATCACTTGAGGTCAGGAGTTCAAGACCAGCCTGGCCAACATGGCAAAACCCCGTCTCTACTAAAAATACAAAAATTGGCCAGGTGCAATTGTTCACACCTGTAATCCCAGCACTTTGGGAGACCAAGACAGGCGGATCACCTGAGGTCAGGAGTTCGAGACCAGTCTGAACAACATGGTGAAACCCCATCACTATTTAAAAAAAAAAAAAAAAGAAAGAAAGAAATTAGCCAGATGTAGTGGTGCAAGCCTGTAGTCCCAGCTACTCGGGAGGCTGAGGCAGAATTGCTTGAACCTAGGAGGTGGAGGTTGCAGTGAGCTGAGATCATACCACTGCACTCCAGCCTAGGTGACAGAGTGAGACTGTGTCTCAAAAAAAAAAAAAAAAGTGTTGAATATTGTATGTAATTTTTTGACTACTGTACTAAATGTGTATTGCTCTTACTTCACATAAAGTTTAAAAATTGTAAGCCAAGCCATTGTAAATCAGGGTCCATCTATATACATGTAGAGTCAAAGACTGAGAGAAAACACAAAATGAAAACAGTTGCTGTTTACAAGACTGGAATTATGGGTGACTTTTTTCTCCCTTCTTTGTGTCAGAATTACTGTTGTTTATCTTCTTTATAATAATTTCTAAAATTTTCAAAGTCTAGGATAAAAAACAGGCACAGAAAAGGAGAGCATCAAGGAGAGAGAGGATGAGTGGTGAGCGTATCAGTCAGCTATTGCTACGTAACAAACCACCCCAGAACTCCATAACTTAAAAAATTATTGTTGATTGTTAAGCTCACTTGTATGAATCAGCTGAGGTGTGGCCAATCTACACTGAGCTTACCAACCCTGTGGGTTGGTTAGAGGATCTTCACTAAGCTGGGCTTGTCTGGGGCAGCTCTGTTCCCCATGTTTCCTAGTGGGCTATGGGGAGCCATATTCTTCTCATGGTGATGGCAGAGGTGTACAAAGATAAGCAGAAACACATGTGGTCTCTTGAGATCTAAGAGCAGGACTTGTGTGTCCATTTCTGCATTGTTGATATAACCAAACCCAAAGTTTAGGGCAGGTGGCATTCACAGAGAGAAGACACTGCTAAGTTACATTGCAAAGGATGTGGATACAGGGAGGGATGATAAATATGGGCCAATAACATCATCTAACAACAGGAAGGGAAAGGAAAATGAGAGACTGGACAGGATGAGAAGCAGTTCAAGGGAGGAGGTTCAAGTACACAGAGGATAACAGCTATTCTCTCATACTCCACGAACCGGACCCCAACACACACACACACCCGCACGCACACACGCACACACACACACATACGAGAGAGAGAAGCATCTAGTCTGAACATGGTGAAGCCTAATATCCATTTGTTTATCCATAGAGATAGGGTTTCACCATGTTGTTCAGACTGGTCTACCTAATATCCATTGCTTTTCTCCTTTACAAGAAGAAATCTGACCCAGCCCCAGCCAGAGAGGGTCGTTCCTGCCTGGTCTAATCTAATCTTTGTAAGTCCATTTGCTTGATCAGTGATTGGTTTAGGATTGGTCACATGACACAATTCAAGCCAATAAGGAGTGAGAGAAAAATCTGCCAGCCAGTGGAAGGGTTTCTCTGAAATGTTTCCTGGCTAAAAACAAAACAGAAACGAGCAAAAAGCCGCAGCCCTCCTCTTGTAAACTTTGTGAGGTCTGGACCTGCCACCACCCTCCTGCACGGCAGAGTGGACAGAAGGAAAGAACCTTAGACTTGCTGATATTGATAACAGCTGAATTCACTGCCAGAGCTGCCCTCCCTCTGGGTGACCTGACATCTGCGATGAATTTTGTTTTCTCTAGGCTTGTCCTCTCCCCTAGACTCCAAATGCTTTCAGCTGCCTCTGTGGTCTCTACATTCGAATGTCTCACTTAAGTCCAAACAAATTCCTCCTGGGACTTGCTGGGATTCCCCAAGAGCAGACAGAACAGAAATCGGACACTCTGAAAATCACGTCATGAAAATGCCATTTGTTAGTGAGGTGGCAAGATACAGAGGAGAGAAAACCAGTGTGGAGCCCCAGAGTCCTCAGCTTGAATCCTGGCTCTGCCACATACACATCTCAGTGAAGTCCTTATGTCACCTCTCTGGGTCTCAACTTCCTCATCTGTAAGACTCTGCTTCAAATAATAATAAAAATAACAAAATCTCAGTTTGGAAAGGAGCCTGACAGGTACAATAAATGACTGTATTTCCCGGATGATCATAGCAGGATCATTGTGTGCCCAAATAACCATCACTGCACACTGCAAGGCATAAAGGGCCAGAACCAAGTGCACCGGGCATTAGGGCGGCATTGCCCAAGTGTATTCTTAGAAACTTAGCTATCACGTAGTATGAATGTTATGAAGGGGCAAAAGAAATGCTGGGATTAAATAACTTTGGGAAACATTGCTTTAAATAACACCAAAGCAGGTTTGTTTGTCTTTGTTGCTCTGTCGTCCAGGCTGGAGTGCAGTGACATGATCTTGGCTCACTGCAACCTCCACCTCCCAGGTTAAAGTGATTCTCCTGCCTCAGCCTCCCAAGTAGCTGGTACTACAGGCTCACACCACTATGCCTGGCTAATTTTTGCATTTTTAATAAAGATGGGGTTTCACCATATTGGTCAGGCTGGTCTTGAACTCCTGACCTCAGGCCATCCACCTGCCTCAGCCTCCCAAAGTGCTGGAATTACAGACATAAGCCACCGCTCCCAGCCCAAAGCAGGTTCCTTTAACGCAGGACCTCTCAGAGCATTGAACATAGTTGTACACTTTGAAATATCCAATGAAGGATGGAATCCGCAGAATTTCCTAAACCTCTTGTTCCTGGGAGACCATCCAGCTGGGAAAGGCTGCATCAGGAAATGAGGCATCTGTCCATGTAGTGGCAAAACCACAGACAAACACCAAAGTCATCCTCAACTTTGCTATCACCTTCAGTCACTGCACTGTAGAAATTCTCTCCTTTTCTGCTTCGGTCTAAATGGTAACTTAAGAAACTTCAGTCACTGCTGCTCCGCAGTCTTCCACAGCGTCCCCATTCACCTGCTCCTAGTGAAGCAAACCTCCAAGTTCATGGTGTTAGGAGTCTTCTAAGGCTGAGAGAAGAGAGTCATCTGCCAGGACAGAGAGAATTCTCTCTTCACATTCCCTTCCTGAAGCAGCCCCTGAACACAAGTGAGCAGAGCCAGCTTTCCCATCTCAGCCAGACCTCTCAGCTGCTGAGTTCGGTAAATTTCAAGAGAGCTGGCTTTCTTGGGTCCATCTACTGCCCTTCTGTATGTATGTTAACGAACTTAAAAGATCCATCATATGTTTTGAGACTATAACTAAGAGATACAAGGAAAGGTCAGGATCTGGGGCAGACCAAAATGCCTTAGCAAAACCCTTAGACTCTGAGGAAGGGACTGCGCATAGTTCCAGAAGACCTGGGCTGCAAAGTTCACCTGTAATACACATGTGAATGAGCTATTCCTTTCTGCTGCCACCTCCCAGAATGGTCAATCATCCTATGTCAGAAATTGACCAGGTGAAACTACTCTCAGTTCTCATACAGTCTTATCCTGAGTCTTTTAGTCTCAGGAACACTGAGAAAACAGGTCTTTTCCTGAACTCTTTTAACTAGAATGAAGAAGACATTCCCAGGATGACTCCAAGTCAAAAACCACAGGCACTGATGAACTTTATTAAGCATCTACTATATGTGACAGATGTATATGGTCCTAGTCAGAGAGAAGAGCCAACTGCCCACAAATGTGTATGGCAAGGATTAATCCCAGCCATTCCTGAGACCATCACCAGTTCTTCCGGGCTATCTGCTCAGTTGCAGTTTGGGAAACTGAGCAATGTCTGCAATGTAAAGAATCCGATCCACCCAGCCCTTATCAACCCGCTTGGACAGCTGCAGCTGTGGGTGAGGCCCTTGGGAAGATTTACTTAAATATGAAGCTAGACATGAGTTTGCCTTTCATCCAACATACTTGCAGGGAACAGGCAGTGGAGACAGCAGAAGAAAGGCTGGCCAACTGCTTTGTGGGTGGGCAAGGTGGACCTTTGCCTGGGAGGCAGGAGGCCTTTACAGAAACGATGGAGTGGCATGCAGCACAGGCCTTCGCATGCCCCTGAAACTTAGTTGTTTTTTTGTTTTTGTTTGTTTTGGTTTGTTTTGTTTTGTTTTGTTTGGTTTTGTTTTGGTAGGGGTTTCTGTGGAGGGGCTTTTGAGGAAGAGAGGCAGATTGCTATGGTGGGCTACCGAGTCAGCAGTCCTAGCCTCACCTCTAACAGACTGGGTGATCTTGCCAGGTCATTTCCTTCCTCCCTTCCTTCCTCCCTCTCTTCCTTCCTCCCTTCCTTCCTTCCTTCCTCTCTTTCTCTGTCTTTTCTTTCTTTTTTTTTTCCTTCTTTCTTCTTTCTTTTGTTAGTAGAGACAGAGTTTCACCATGTCTGGGCTGCTCTCAAACTCCTGGACTCACACGAACCACCCACCTCAGCCTCCCAAAGTGTTGAGAGTACAGTTGTGAGCCACCACACAGTTGTTCTAGATCTGTCTATTAGGGTTTTTTTTTTTATCGTGGTAAAATATTACCGACATTAAGCAAATTCACAATGTTGTCTGACCATTATCACTACTTAGTTCCAGGACATTTAATCATCCCAAAAAGGTACCCTAAACCCATAAAGTAGTCACTCTCCATCACCCCTCCCCCTGACCCTGGCAACCACTGGGTGGCTTTCTGCCTTTATGGATTTGCCTATTCTGGATGTTTTGTATAAATGGCATCATACAATATGTGGCCTATTGTGTCTGACTCCTTCCACTTAATACACTGTTTCATGCTACAGTACTCATTCTACAATATAGATGGTGGTCTACATTGTAGCATGTATCAGTACTTCATTCCTTTTTAATGGCTGAATAACTCTTTACTGTAGCGATAGATACATTTTGTTCACCCATTTATCAGTTGATGAACATTTGAGTTGTTTCCATCTTTTGGCTACGTGAATAGTGCTACTATGAACATTACAAGTTTTCCTCATTTTTTTTTTTTTTAGACAGACTCTCACTCTGTCACTCAGACTGGAGTGTAGTCATGCAATCTCAGCTCACTGCAACCTCTGCCTCCCGGTTCAAGCAATTCTCCTGCCTCAGCCTCCCGAGTAGCTGGGACAACAGTCACATGCCACCACACCTGGCTAATTTTTTTTTTATTTTTTAGTAGAGACGGGGTTTCACCATGTTGACCAGGCTAGTCTCGAACTCCTGACCTCAGGTGATTCACCCACCTCAGCCTCCCAAAGTGCTGGTATTACAAGCATGAGCCACCATGCCTGGCCACATTACAAGCTTGCAATTGGATACCTGTTTTTAATTCTTTTGAGTATAAACCCAGAAGTAGAATTGGGGGTCATAGGGTAATCTATGTTTAACTTATGAGAAACCTCCCAACTGTTTGCCATAGTGTCTGCATCGTTTTACGTTCCCACCAGCAATGTAAGGGGGTTCCAGTTGCCCCACATCGTTGCCAAAAGGAGAATTTCTTAAAGCAGGGAGGCCACTTAGTAATCAAATCTTTTCTTCTAATGAAATCTTTCTTGGAAACTCACTATAATAAAACAGATTAAAAGAAACTGCTGGGGTAAAGGTGGTAGCACTTCTGAAGGCTCTTCTAGGATTCCAAGGGCACAATTTAAAAACCACTTGCTGCAAATGGGTTTGCTAGATTCTTCCCTGAATGGAATCTGAAGACCCTGTTTTCTCCCTCTCCCTCTCTCAGGTCCATCTACCTGGTCCCTGGAAGTAGGTATAGCTTGAAGAAGGTTCTTCCCATCTGTATTCCATTTGACGTTACAGTGCTCCTCAAGCTGTGGCATGGGGCCCCCTTTCAGAAGAAATCACCTGGTTATTGTTAAAATGAAAATTCTGGGCTAGGTGCAGTGGCTTGCGCCTGTAATCCCAGCACTTTGGGAAGCCAGGGCAGGCGAATCACTTGAGCCCAGGAGATCAAGACCAAATTAAGCAATATGACGAGACCCTATCTCTATAAATTTTTTTTTTTAATTAGCCAGGCATGGCGGCACATACCTGTGGTCCCAGCTACTCAGAAGGGTGAAGTGGGAGGATCACTTGAGCCTGGGAGGTTGAGGCTGCAGTGAGCCATGATCACACCACCACACTCCAGCCTGGCCAACAGTGAGAACCTGTCTCAAAAAAACTAACTAAATAAATATATAAAATTGTGGAGGGAAAAAAAAGCCAGGTGCAGTAGCTCACGCCTGTAATCCCAGCATTTTCAGAGGCCAAGGCTGGTGGATCATGAGGTCAAGAGATTGAGACCATCCTGGCCAACATGATGAAACCCCATCTCTACTAAAAGTACAAAACTTAGCCAAGCGTGGTGGCACGCGCCTGTAGTCCCAGCTACTCAGAAGGCTGAGGAAGGAGAATCGGTTCAACCCAGGAGGCGGAAGTTGCAGTGAGCCAAGAATGTGCCACTGCACTCTAGCCTGGTGACAGAGCAAGACTCCATCTCAAAAGAAAAAAAAATTTTTTTAAAGAAATTCTGGGACCCTACTCCAGACTTACAGTATGGGAATCTTCTTAGGGTGAACCTGAGATTTGTATTTTTTACATACTTCCCAGATGATATTGATGCCCTAAAATCTGAACACCACTAATGGGAAAGGACTGAGAGGTGAGAGGCAGGAGAGTAAATGAGGGAGGCTGACGAAGACCAGACGCCACCACCTCTGTGTCCTTACGAACACCCTTCTCTGCTCTCTGAATGGGAGGGAGAAGCTGGATTTACTTTTGAATACAGGTGCCAACTGGGGCTACCTCAAGATCATCTTGGCACCACTCCCTGTGCACAGGACTGTGAAGACCAGTCCTGAAGGAAAGGGACCCTCTCATGCCCCTCAGGAACTGTGTACAGTGTTGTTTAGCTTTATTTATTTATTTATTGAGACGGTTCGCTCTTGTCGCCCAGGCTGGAATGCAGTGGCACTGTCTAGGCTCACTGCAACCTCCACCTCTTGGGTTCAAGCGATTCTCCTGCCTCAGCCTCCTGAGTAGCTGGAATTACAGGCACCCACCACGTGCCTGGGACACACCCAGCTAATTTTTGTACTTTTAGTAGAGATGGGGTTTCGCCATGTTGGCCAGGCTGGTCTCGAACTCCTGACCTCAGGTGATCCGCCCATCTCTGCCTCCCAAAGTGCTGGAATTACAGGTGTGAGCCACCACACCCAGCCTTTTTTTTTGTTTGTTTGTTTGTTTTTTTTGAGACAGAGTCTCACTCTGTCACCAGGCTGGAGTGCAGTGGGGCGATCTCAGCTCACTGCAGCCTCTGCCTCCTGAGTTCAAGCCATTCTCCTGCCTCAGCCTCCCAAGCAGCTGGGACTAAAGTCATGTACCACCATGCGCAGCTAATTTTTGTATTTTTAGTAGAGACAGGATTTCACAACGTTGGCCAGGATGGTCTCGATCTCCTGACGTCATGATCTGCCCACCTCAACCTCCCAAAGTGCTGGGATTACAACCGTTAGCCACCACACCCGGCCAGTGTTTAGCATTTCTAATTGCTGTTATTTTTTCTAATGACGCTTATTATGGCTACTTTTTTGAAATTGGAAAATTTCAGATATAGCAAATCAGTCATAAAGCAATGACTGTTTATGTGAGTTTAAGCAGCATTAGGCAATGCTTCCTTTGTGCTGAGAATCAACATTATTTACTTTGGGAATCTTGCCGAGATTTCTGTTAACTCATTCATGCACAGTTTCTCCTCCGAGCCTTATGACTCAACATAGTTGTTCCCCACTGAGGCAGGGAACAAGAAAAAGCATCATAAACAGACCCAGCCTTGTGCAATGAACTCATCAAGGCCATGAAGGTCCCCTAGTCCAGCCACTCCCCCAGGGAAGGAACCCCCTCTTCAGGTTTTGCTGGGACTCATCCAAGAATGAACAGCTCCCCCATTTTGGTGATCCATTGCTGTGTAACGAATCTTGCCAAAACATAGTAACTTAAAACAACCACCATCATCTTCGCTTTAACCACTGTATGGATTGGCCAAGCTTGACTGAGCAATTCTGCTCCACGTGATGTCAGCCAGAACTGCAGCTGCAGGGGAGTTGAACTGTGCTGAGAAGTCCTACATGACTTATTCAGATGGCTGTCTGTTCACTGGGGGCTCAACTAGGGCTGTTGACTGAAATGTCTCCACCTGGCTTCTTTGTGGGGCTTGAGCTTCCCACAATATAGCAGCTGGGCTTTGAGCACGAGTATCCTAAGAGCAAGTGTTCTAAGAGGGAGGAAGTGTGAGACTCTGTCTCAAAAAATAAAAAAAAGTGCAAAGCACGGATGGATTTGGAATTCAGTTCTAGCTCTAGGGTCTTGAACCAGTCACTTAATCTCTTAGAACCTCAGCTTCTACGTCCACCTAATGAAAATAATGCCTTCCTCATCAGATTTATGTAAAGATTAGAGACAGCATATTTAAAGCCTTTCTCACAGCTCTTCATAAACAGGAGTGGGTCATGATCACGGACACTCCAACACCGTAAGCCTGGGATCACCCTTGAAAGTACATGCTGGTTGGGTGCAGTGGCTCACGCCTATAATCCCAGCACTTTGGGAGGCTGAGATAGGTGGATCACTTGAGGTCAGGAGCTCGAGACCAGCCCGGCCAACATGGTGAAACCCTGTCTTTATTGAAAAAATACAAAAATTAGCTGGACGTGGTGGCCATTGCCTATAATCCCAGCTACTCTGGAGGCTGAGGCAGAAGAATCACTTGAACCTGGGAGGTGGAGGTTGCAGTGAGCCGAGATTGTCCACTGCACACCAGCCTAGGCAACAGAGCGAGACTCTGTCTCAGGAAAAGGCAGTGAATGCTGGATCTCTCCACTCTCTCTCCCAGGCTCATACAAATTCCTGAGTTGCCATCCTGGTTTTTAAAATAAGTGTGTGTGTGTGTGTGTGTGTGTGTGTGTGTGTGTGTGTGTCTGTGTGTGAGTGTGGTGTCTTTAACGGGATCCTACAAGACTAGATGCAGAAATCAGAAACTATGACATGACTCCTTAGAATTTACCTTAAAGGAAAAAAACCTTGCAAGTGTTAAAAGATATTTATAGAAAAATGCTCCTTGCAACAGTACAAATAGCATGTTATCAATAGCACATTACAACCTAAATATGTAACGATAGGGGATGGCAACTGGGCATGGTGGCTCTCACCTGTAACCCCAGCACTTTGGGAGGCCAAGGTGGGTGGATCACGAGGTCAGGAGTTCCAGACCAGCCTGACCAACATGGTGAAACCCCGTCTCTACTAAAAATACAGAACAGCCAGGTGTGGTGGCACGTGCCTGTAATCTCAGCTACTCAGGAGGCTGAGGCAGGAGAATCACTGGAACCCGGGAGACGGAGGTTACAGGGAGCCAAGATTGTGCCATTGCACCCAGCCTGGGGGACAGAGCAAGACTCTGTCTCAAAAAAAAAAAAAATAGGGGATGGAATGTTGGGACATGATACCTCCATATTCTGCTGGATATTAGCTGCTTATTAAAGTATCAATTATCTAATCATCATTCCTCTTAGGGGGAAATTCCAAGGTAGAGAAGCTCTCCTGTTTTTCACTACAGAATCAGGAAGAAAGCAGATATACTCACTCCCTGCTCCCTGGCAGGCAAGGTACAGGCATGTGAGCTGAGTGTGGTTGAGTGAGATGCTCCTGCCTAAGGCTTTGCCCACAGAGACAGAGGAACCATGAGTGACTTTCAAGATTGCCATGTTGGTAGTAAAGCCTAGCTTCCAGGGACATGGACATAGATGTCTGGTGGAACAGAGCCACCTTCCCAGAGCCACTGAGCTAGACTATGAGAACTGTGACGTGTGAGAGACACATGTTGGAACTACGATGTGTGAAAGAAAGTGTATTCATTAAACCACTCTAGGTTGGGGTCTCTTTGCGACAGCAGCTTACCTTACCCTACTTGTGGTGATTTTAAAGCATGGCCACAAATTCTTTGGCCCTCCTCCCATTGAGAAATGGAGTCTGTGTCTCCTCCCTCAGTATCTGAGCAGAATTATGACCACTTGGATCAATGTAATATGGTCAAAGTGACTCTATTTGACTTCCAAGTCTAGGTCATTAAAGGCCACATATCATCCTTTCTGTTTGATGGAATGTTAGCCTCTAGAACACCAAGCAGCCTTTTGTAAGAAGTTTGACAACATGGCCGGGCACGGTGGCTCATGCCTGTAATCCCAGCACTTTGGGAGTCTATGGCGGGCAGATCACCTGATGTTGGGAGTTCAAGACCAGCCTGACCAACATAGAGAAACCCCGTATCTTAAAAAAAAAAAGAAGTTCGACAACCCAGTCGATTACAGTGGCACACACCTGTAATCCAAGGACTTTGGGAAGCTGAGGTGGGTGGATTACTTGAGGTCAGGAGTTTGAAACCAGCCTGGCCAACATAGTGAAACCCTGTCTCCACTAAAAAATACAAAAATTAGCCAGGCATGGTGGTGGATGCCTCTAATCCCAGCTAATCGGCAGTCCAAGGTAGGAGAATTTCTTGAACCTCGGAGGTAGAGGTTGCAGTGAGCTGAGATTGTGCCACTGCAGCCTGGGCAACAAGAGCAAAAATTTCATCTCAAAAAGGAAAAAAGAAAGAAAAGGAAGTCAGACAACCCAGAGGCTGCCACACTGTGAGGAAGTCCAAGCTACAAGAGTCCCGGCTCAGCCCAGGGTTCAGGTTATCCCAGCCCAGGGCCCTAAAGATGTGGATGAAGCTTCCAGATGATTCCATTCCCTCTCCACATATCCCAGCCTGTCATGTCATTCCAGGTTTTTTTCCCACTAAGGTCCCAGACATTGTGGTGTCATCCCTGCTCTGCCCTGTCAGAATTTCTCACACACAGATTTTATGAGCATAATGAAGTGGTGGTGGTTTTACTCCACCTACGTTTGGTGAATTGTTATACTACAATAGGTAATAGAACACTTAACTAACATATGATAGATTCTGTGGGCTATCCAAAATACCTCCAAAAAATTTGTTTTGGCTGTCCAACTTAACCAGTATTGGCTTCTGTTGTCACAATTAAGAATCATGGTTGCCATGTATATATATACAATAAAACACTATGCAAACTTCAAACTAATGATGTAATTCTATATTAATTGTCATGAAAAGATGTTCCAACTGTAATTTTAAGTGCAAACCGTAAGTTCCAAAACAGTATGTACAGAGTAGTTTCACTTTTTTAAAATGTATTACTTTTGCATAGAATAAATTGCAGGGTGTTATCTACTAAAAATATACGGTGATTATCTCAGGATATTGGCTTGATAGTTTCCTTTTTGTGCTTAACTGTATTTTCTATTTTTTCTATAATGAACATCAGTTTCTTACGTAATTTTTATCTTACATAATTTTTAAATTAAAAATATTTTTTTAAAAAAACAAAGCAAGGGTTACAGATCCAGGAATGTGAGAGTGCCTGAACTACCCCTCCGCCTCTGGGGATTTAGTAAATTTCCCAATGGGAGACCCCAAAGTGCAATCTCTAAAGAGTAGGGTAGCCCCGAGTAATTCCTCCCCTCCACATATATATGTGTATGTGTGTGTGTGGTGTATATGTATGTGTGTATGCAGTGTATATATATATATGCATGTACACACATATACACATATATACATACATATATACACACACAAACACATATATATGTGGAGGGGAGGAATTACACACATACACACACACACACACATATATATATGCTGCTCTTCACTTTAAGAAGTATTTTTTCCCCTCTCCTTATATCTGAACTGGCCTGTGACTGCATTGACCATAGAATGCATCATAAGATATTCAAGGACATCTGAATCTCAGGCCTCAAGAAGACTGGTAGCTTCTGTTTCCTTCCTCTTACTATGCCTGTCCTTGGGATGTTCTTTTTTTTTTTTTTTTTTTTTTTAGGCAAAGTTTTACTCTGTCACTGGGCTGGAGTGCAGTGGTGTGATCTCGGCTCACCGCAGCCTCCGTGCCCCCTTCCCCCTGTTCAAGTGATTCTCCTGCCTCAGCCTCCTGAGTAGCTGGGACTACAGGCACACACCACTATGCCCAGCTAATTTTTGTGTTTTTAGTAGAGTTAGGGGTTTTCACCATGTTGGTCAAGATGATCTCAATCTCTTCACCTCAAGTGACCTGCCCACCTTGGCCTCCCAAAGTGCTGGGATTACAGGCGGGAGCCACTGTGCCCAGCCTTTTCTTTTTTTTTTCTCCTTCAACTCCTTTTTTTTTTTGAGAAAGAGTCTTGCTGTGATGCCCAGGCTGGAATGCAATGAATTATCTCGGCTCACTGCAACCTCTGCCTCCTGGGTTCAAGCGATTCTCCTGCCTCAGCCTCCTGAATAGCTGGGATACAGGCACTTGCCACCAGGCCAGGCTAATTTTTGTATTTTTAGTAGAGATGGGGTTTCACCATGTTGGCCAGGCTGGTCTCAAACTCCTGACCTCAAGTGATCTGCCCGCCTTGGCCTCCCAAAGTGCTGGGATTACAGGCATGAGCCACCACACCTGGCCAACAATAGATATCTTATGCTGGGCATTTGTTAGACCCCAACAGATAACACAAAAATGGACATTAGTGGATCATGTTCTCCATCCTGTTGTGTGTATTTTGTATAAATGTATGGGAGTAAACAATACTTAAAATTTTAAAAACGGATTAGTCATGGTGGCTCACGCCTGTAATCCCAGCACTTTGAGAGGCCGAGGTGGGCGGATCACGAGGTCAAGAGATCAAGACCATCCTGGCCAACATGGTGAAACCCTGTCTCCACTAAAAATAGAAAAATTAGCTGGGCATGGTGGCACACACTTGCAGTCACAGCTACAGGCTGAGGCAGGAGAATAACTTGAACTCGGGAGGCAGAGGTTGAAGTAAGCAGAGTGTCGCCCACTGCACTCCAGCCTGGGTGACAGAGTGAAACTAGTGTAATTTTTGTCACATGGATGCATCATGTAGTGGATCTTCCTTTTTTTTTTTTTTTTTTTTTTTGAGACAGGGCCTCACTCAGGCATCCAAGCTGGAGTACAGTGATATGATCATAGCTCACTGCAGCCTCGACCTCCTGGGTTCAAGCAATCCTCCTACCTCAGCCTTCCAAGTAGCTGGGACTACAGGGGTACACCACCATGCCCAGCTAATTTTATTTCTTCAGAGACAGAGGTCTCCTCATATTGCTCAAGTTGGTTTCAAACTCCTGGGCTCAAGCAATCTTCCAGCCTCAGCCTCCCAAAGTGGTGCGATATCAAGCGTGAGCCACTGCATCCAGCCTGCCCTGCTTTAAACAGCTGTGATGATCTTTCTGTTTGGGGATTTCTTTTCCTTTCCTGAAAATCAACCTGAGGGAATGTTGCTCCCAGAGTTTCTGGAGAGCAGTACTGGGCAGGTCCCCTGGCTGCTGCTGGGTGAACATTCCAATGCTAATTGTTTTCCAAGCTTTAACCATACGGCCCTTGTTCTCCCTTGGGTCCTCTAACCTATTTCCAAATGCTCTCTGAGGTGGCCCTTATTTCTCTGAAGGCCTGAGGTGTTTACCTGGGATGACAGGCGTGAGCCACCATGCCCAACCTATATCCATTACTCTTAATCCTTACAAAGATTTCCTCATTTTATAGCTGTAGAAACTGAGGATATGAAAACCTATGGGGTTTATACTAAATTACATAGCTAGAAAGTACAGGCTCTGGAATCAGATAGCCTGGCTTGACCACTTACCTGTGCGAAGCCTTGGTCAAGTTATTTTACCTCTCTGTGCCTCAGTTTCCTCATTTGTAAAATGAGGGTGATCATCATACCTCTATTCAGGCTGAGTTGTTGCAAACATTTTAAAGAAGTGCCCAGATCCCAGTACACAGAAATTACTGAATTCATGGTAGTTGTTATTATAAATCATAGAGTCAAGATTTAAATCTATATCTCCTTAGCTCCAATTTCGTCATTCTTTTCTTTCTGATCCAGCATAACCAGGTGTCAGGCACTTCGGTGTCCATGATCTCATGGAATCTTCATAATACCTCCGTGAGGTGAGTATTTAGGTCTAGCTTTTATGCTTGTAGGAAACAAGGTACAGAGAGGTGAGGTGACTTGACCAAGGTCACCCAGTAAATAAAGCATTCTATTCTAGCTCCACGGATTCTAGTATTTCCTCCACTATGTTACCTGTCATCCCAATGCATGGAGGTTCACCAACATAATACAGTGGAACATTTTCTTCTACGATGATTTGCTAATAGCCTCTATATCTAAGGTAGTAAGTCAAGATTATGACCTAAGTCAGGGGCCCAACCTGAGACTATGGAAGGCAAAGGGTTCTGTTTCCATAAGAGTCAGCTCCTGCGAGGTTCAGAAAGCTCAGGTCACAGGACATGTTGTTAACTCTTGAGAAAGTCCTTCAGGAGAAGAAATCTGTCTCTCTCTCCCGTGCACCCACACCACACACACACACACACACACACACACACACATACACGCACACAATGCTTATAAGAGGCTTCACCCTTGGGACAAGCAACTAACTATTGAAAAGATATGAGTTATATAAGACTCTTCCGTTAGGAAGCCTGAAAAGTGAGAACCAGCTGTGATATAGATTGGATCTGTGTCCCCGCCAAATCTCATGTTGAAACGTAATCCCCAGTGTTGGAGGAGGGGCCTGGTGGGAAGTGTTGGGTCATGGGGGCGGATCCCTCATGGCTTGGTGCTGTCCTTGCGGTAGTGGGTACTGAGATCTGGTTGTTTAAAGTGAGTGGCACCTCCCCTACTCTCCATTGCTCCTGTGTTTGCTGGGGTGACGTACAGGCTCCAGGCTTTGCCTTCCTCTGGGAGTAAAATCTCCCTGAGGCCTGAGCCCTGATGCCAGCACCATGCTTCCTGTACAGCCTGCAGACACGTAAGCCAATTAAACCTTTTACTATAAATCACCCAGTCTCAAGTATTTCTTTATATCAATGCAAGAACAGCCTAACACAAGCTGGTAGGCCCAATTCAAAGTTTCCTGGCAGACCAGTATAGGGAGGATTCCAAAAGACAAAAATAGAAAGAAACCCCAAAAATGCAAACACACCAGAGAGGAATGCTTTTGGGTTTCTTCATCAGGATAGACAGAAAAAGCAGCAGAGGCCTCTTGCTGGAGCTTTCTCTGACCCTCCCTCTACCACCTCTGCCCAGCGGCCCTCCACACCACAGCTTAGTCCTGCAGACACTGGGGAGAACAAACATTTCAGTAGCTACCCAGGGGCCTCATCTGGCCCTTAGACATGTTTTGTTTAACCTGAACACACTTTTAAGTAGTTGTTAACATTTTAAAAGTATGAGATTTTACATAAGAATCTGGATTTTTAGGCTGGGCGCGGTGGCTCGCACCTGTAATCCCAGCACTTTGGGAAGCCGAGGTGGGTGGATCACAAGGTCAGGAGATCGAGATCATCCTGGCCAACATGGTGAAACCCCATCTCTACTAAAAATACAAAAATTAGCTGTGTGTGGTGGTGGATGCCTGTCATCCCAGCTACTCGGGAGGCTGAGGCATGAGAATCGCTTGAATCAGGGAGTCGGAGGTTGCTGTGAGCTGAGATCGCACCCCTGCACTCCAGCCTGGCAACAGATCAAGACTCTGTCTCAAAAAAACAAAAACGAAAACAAGAATCTGGATTTTTGTTGTTTTGTTTCTTTTGAAAAATCAAAGGTTCTGTCCAGGTGACTGTATTCTTGAGTGGTGTGAGCTGGAGTTGGGTCATGACTGCCTCCTGATTATTTTTATGCCCAGACCACTAATCTTGCCTGGTCCCTGCAAGAATTTGGGTTTTTCACTTCAGGCCAACTACGACCTCACCTCTGCCTGTCAAATGAAACAGACGTGGCTTCACTTTGACATTCAAAATTCTTTCTAAGCATAGCTTATACCACTCATGACTTCATTCAAAATTTTTCTACTCCTTCATCCTCTTAACAGATTTCTTACTTTCCCACATTAATGGCTTTTCTAGTGATTTTTATTTCCTCTAAGATGTCTTCTTGGCCGGGCATGGTGGCTCACGCCTGTAATCCTAGCACTTTGGGAGGCCAAGATGCGTGGATTGCCTGAGCTCAGGAGTTTGAGACCAGCCCAGGCAACATGGTGAAACCCCATCTCTACTAAAATAAAATTAAAAAAAAATTAGCTAGGCATGGTGGTAGGTGCCTGTAATCCCAGTTACTTGGAAGGCTGAGGTAGGAGGATTGCATGAACCCAGGAGGCAGAGGTTGCAGTGAGCCAAGATCATACCACTGCACTCCAGCCTGGGAGACAGAGAGACTACTTCTCAAAAAAAAAAAAAAAAAAAAAAAAATATAAATTGTTTCCGAAATTGGCCTTGGAACTATTAAACAACATTTAAAATTAATATTAAGGCCTTTCAGAATATACCAAAAAAATTTTTAAAAAATTTATTTACT
>CAUYLG010077523.1:0-17683 GCA_963573385.1 Cacajao melanocephalus
TCAATGAATATAAAATGCAGGGCCTACACCTGTAACCCGCTATTTATTTGGAAGGGTTATCAACGCACCTTTAGACGTGTATCAAATAAAAATCTCTTACCCTATTGTTGGGTTGATGTTTGGATCAAAACTGTCTTCCACAAACCGCCACACAATACTCGATTTACCTACACCTGTATCCTGAAAGAGAATGAGATGAGTGACTGAGAAAAAGTTTACCTTCTTGCAGAAACCAAACACTGCTTTGTGGCATAAGTTCAGGATTTTAGAAAAATCACCCTAGATGTGTAAATTTTATAAATTGAGGAGCACAAAAGCGGTTGTCATAAAAATTCAGTGGCGTAATTAGGAGATTCTAAATGTACTAAAAGGGAGAGGTTTTTGTAGTTTTTAAGACAGATTAGGACCTTTTGAAAGACCCAAAGTTTCTGCTTCATAGAAAGTAACAAGTCTACTTGCTTTTTAACATATGTTAGTAAACTTTGAACTCCTGAGTTACCGCTGAGTAATCCCTGATGAATCCTAGCCCCATCCTATTTGGGGGCAATAAAAATTAGTTACTGGAGTTCCTGCCGATCTTTAAGGCAGAAACTCTGGAATGCCAGCATCAATCTCAGAAAGAAGTCTTTGAAATGGCCAACACCTTGTCCTTCCTGACAAGACAGGAAGCTGAAGCTTCAAACTAGTCTTTGGGGCTTCCTGAGTCAAACACCCCTTTTCTACGCAGAGGAGTTATTTGATAAAGTAACTCTTTGGAGAAGCGGCAGGGGTATCCTACAAGTTCAAAAACTGCCATGAGACAAAGTGGGCTAATTCTGCTTGTAAAACGTAAAGACCGGTTATTGGCTTTACTCTGGATAACTTGGCCAACTCCCAACTAATACCTTGGTAAGTTGGAGAAAACTATTTAAGAGCCTCTCTTAACCCAGATGCAATGGAGAGGCAAGGGGGTGGGGGCTGTTTGCTCTCTGGGGGGCGGGAAGAGTCCACATGCTCCGGGGAGGGGAAGTGGAAGGGTCCCTGCGGCCTCCAGGACCTTCTGGAGGGTGCAAGAGGTGGGCGGGACGGCTCCCGACCTGGAGGGAGGGTCCACGGAGCTGGCAGACAGCATCTCGGACGGAGGCGGGGGGAGGGGGTGAGGGGACGTGGGGGATCCGGGGTCCTAGTCGGCCCAGCCTCCCGTGGCCCTCCCGGCTGGACCCGCCGCCACTCACCCCCAGCAGACACACTTTGAGCTCCCTCAGCGCCATGGCCCGGGAGCCAGGGGCGCGGGCCCGCCGCCGCCCTAAGTTGAGGAGGGAGAGGCCGGGCCCAGCAAGAGCATCCCCTGGCGCCACCGCCGCCGCACGGCCCAGGCCCGGTCCACGCAGAGGTGGCTGCCGCCCGTCCTCCAGCACTAGGTCCGACCTGTCCGCTGCCAGCCGCGTGGGGCCCGCCTTAGCAGCCGGGACGCCGCCGCGGCCTTCCGGGCGCCGCCGCCGCCGCCATCTTGGGACGCCGGCCGGGTCACCTGACCTCCACGCCCACCTCGGCAGCCACCTTTGCGGCGAGGGTGGGGCTGGCCGGCTGGCGCGGGCCGGGGGCGGGGCCTGAAGCCGATGGCCCCGCCCCTGTCTACAGCCCCCCACCCCTCCACCCCCCCCCACCCTGGTCCACAGGCCCCAGCCCCTGCCGGTCCCGCCTTCAGGCCCATCCCAAGATGGCGGGTGAGTGGGGCTGCGTTCCCGGGACAGCCGGGCTGCTCCCCTCCCTCTCGCCCCGTGACCACTCCGCGAGGCTGGGGACCTCCTGCCCAACCCCGACCCGACCCCTCCCGCCGCAGCCCCCTGGTAACTCCTTGTGTGTTTCTTGATTTTCAGAGATACCCCTGTACTTTGTGGACTTGCAAGACGACTGTAAGTAAGAGTTGGGACACTCCTACCCCTCCCTGGGACCCTCTCAAAGAATTCAGGGTGCACGAAGCGCGGGGCAGGGGAGCCTCAGGCCAGGCCGTCGTCGGGACCAGAACAGCGGGACCCCCAATTGCCTAGATCCACTTGTGACCGTCGCTCCTCCCTGTGCGGGGCGGGCTGAGGGTGGGAGCGCTTCCATCGGGGGAAGGATTTTTGTTGTTGGGAAACTTTTGACTTCCTGTCACTTTCTTTTCTTCCTGCACCTGCAGCTGCCCCGGGATGGGTCGAGGTGGTAGTCTCAAGTCCCAGTCGACTCAGGGAGGGCGGGGGGCCTGCCACTTCGGATGTGGGTGACTTCCATCTCAGGGCCTCTCCCTTTTCCTGGGGACTTTTAGGAGTGCAGGTGGGAGGTCCCGCTCTGGGTGTGGCATGGACTTCTCAAGTGCTCTGGCCACAGCACAGCTCCATCTCTTACTCCTTGGAGTCCATTGGCCTCGCATTTCTTGGATGGGTCCCGTGTCCCTTCTTGCCTTCTTCTTTGGAATCATGTTAAGGGCTGGTAGCTGAGGGAGGTGTCATCTTGGAAATCCAAGTTCGCATTTGTGGTGAAGGAAGGAAGCATTTTCTCTCCTTTCAAGAAACATTTCTTGAGCAGCTACTTGCTCTGGGCCAGGCCACATGTTGGGCTCCGGACCTGCAAGGATGTGTTGGAAACAGCTCTGTGGTCAGGGAGCTCACAGGCTGTGGGGAGAGCCTACTTGTAAACAGAAAATTACCAAGCACTGGAGTGCTTGCTGGTGAAGAAGCCCAATATAAATCATCCAAATAGCTAACATTAGTTGGGGGCATACTGTATGCCAGTCATATACAGTACTTCCTCTCATCTTCCTTCCACATCTGCAGGTTTCCTAATAGTAAGAGTTGGTGTTTACTGAAAACTTACCATAGACCAAGCAGCATTAAACTCTTTACACACATTAACTCAGAAGGTGCAGTTTCAGCTGGGCATGGTGGCTCACGCCTGTAATCCCAGCACTTTGGGAAGCAGAGGTGGGCAGATCACTTGAGGTCAGGAGTTTCAGACTAGTCTGACCAACATGATGAAACCCCATCTCCACTAAAATTACAAAAATTAGCTGGGTGTGGTGGCGCACACCTGTAATCCTAGCCACTTGGGATGCTAAGGCAAGAGAATCGCTTAAACCTAGGCCTGCCACTGCACTCCAGCCTGGGCAACCGAGCGAGACTCCATCTCAAAAAAAAAAAAAAAAAAAAAACAAAGCAAAAGAAGGGGCAGTTTTGTTAGAGTAGCATAACACTTTTGAAGGGGCAAAACAAGCTGAGAGTTAAGAGCTTGGTGTCTGTGGCGTCTGATGGCCAAGAGTGAAATCCCATGTCACTGTTTACTAGCAATGTGATCCCAGGCAAGTCACTGTATCACTCTACTCCTCAGTGACCTCATCTGTAAAGTGGGCATTATGGTGGCCCACCTCGAAAGGCTTTTGTGTAAGGGATTAAATGAATAAAAGATTTAGCACAATGCCTAGTGTGTAATAAACACTTGGTAAATATTGGCTGCTGTTACTGTTAACACTGTTGAGCCCGGTACAGTATAGATCCAGGTTTACGGTATAGATCCAGGTTTACTGAGCTGAATGTTTAGTCAATGGTTGTGCTCAGATTGAAGGAGTTGTATCATTTTCATTGATAAACAATCTTTAGCTGCCATGATGGTGCTTCTCATTCATAGATTTGGCATTTGGTCTGGCTAGAAAGCTATTTTCTGGCTGTTTCAGTTATCTAACCACCCTAAAACTCAATGGCTTAAACCAGTAGCATTTGATTTCTCACAGGGTGGTGCTCCTGCTTAGTTAGTGTGGTTTCAGTTGGGAAAGTCCGAAATGGTGTCACTCATGTGGGTGGCATAGGTCCTGGCTGTTGGCTAGGAGATCTGCCAGGATTATTGGCCAGGACCTCAGTTCTTTGCCAGGTGCCCTTTTGACTTGGCAAGGTCAGCCCTCTCAACGGTGTAGTGGCCACAGGGGAGTTGCACCTCTTTTCTGATGGCTAGCTTCCGTCAGTCCTTTTTTGCCTATGTATGTACAAAAAAGGAAGTAAGGGATTATCTAGGAAAAAATGATGATCTTACTTTGGACAGATATTTGAACAAATGTTAGATGTTTGAGGCTTGTGATGAAAAAGGCTTAAGTACTCTTTAGCAGACAGCTGAAGACTTGCCCAATAAGGAAGGAAACCACCATTATGGCTCTGAGTATAACCACACCTCGGGTAGGACAACTCTGGGGGCCTCCTGGGGGCTTCCTGTTTGAGCAAGGGTAGGAGCTGTGGAAGGCGATAATTTAGGAGTTTATAACACAATTGATCTGTGTGGAAGAGCTTGCTAATTCGGGCTGCTCTGCTTCTACCCCTACACTTCCCCATAGTAGTATTGGGAGGTATTACCATACTGAGGTTGGCAGAAAGATCCCTGAAGTCCTCTACATCCTGGCTCTCTCACACTTGTAGCTGTGTTATGTTGGGTGGACCACTCACCCCTTCTGTTCAATTCTTTGGAAAGTGGCATGAGAATGGGAGCTGCCTCATACGACGGGTGTGAGGGTCAGATGAGATAGGCAGAAAACATTCTAATCTAGTGCTTTGTAAAGTATTCAGTGGTTTTATCATCATCATCATCTCTGCTGGATTTTTGTGTAAGAGCTTATGATTCAGTGTTAACAGGGGCTGCTCTGTGAGGTAGGTGGGATTATTCCTCTTACAGATGAGAAAACTGAGAATCAGGTCCAGTAACTTATCCATTGAGGCACAGCTCATGAATGGTGGAATTCACGGTCAAATATGGTGCTTCTCTTTTCTGTTCTTTTTTTTTGAGATGGAGTCTCTCTCTGTAGCCCAGGCCGGAATGCAGAGGCGTGATCTCAGCTCACTGCAGCTTCCACCTCACGGGTCCTGGTTCAAGCAATTCTCCTGCCTCAGCCTCCCGAGTAGCTGGGATTACAGGCACACGCCACCATGCCCAGCTAATTTTTGCATTTTTAGTAGAAACGGGAGAGAATGACGAGGAACAAAAGAGTCAGAGCGGTGGAAGCGGAATCCACCTTGTTTCCCTTCCCCTCATCATAATGCGTTTGACTTTTGTTGCTCTGTATTTTCACCATGTTTACCAGGCTGGTCGTGAACTCCAGACTTTGTGATCAGCCCTCCTCGGCCTCCCAAAGTGCTGGGATTACAGGCATGAGCCTGTAATCCCAGCCGCATCCGGCTGACTCTTCTTTTTATTGCACCACAGGGATCAACCTCATAAATATTCTTAACCTACGGGGTGGGAAATGGATGTCAGTTTGGGTGATACTGTGACTGTTGTTCTCCTTGGGCATTTGTGTCTAAATGATGCGATGCCCCTCTATTTAGACAATAAGTTCCTTGGGGCAGAGACACAGGCCATCCTTCCTATAACCCAATGTCCTGCATGATCTAGGTGCTCAATGAATGTTCTTACTGTTAACAATAATGGATTACAAGGCTTTTGTCTGATTTACTTTGTGACTTTTGATTATGTTTGGCTAATTTCAAAAGGGAGCCATAATGAATGGATGTTTATTTTTTAAATCATTCAGTCTTCAGGCCATCGCAGCATAGAAGATATTTAATTTCAGAGAATTGGCTTAGTGAAGCAATCTAAATTTCTTCTCTTGAGAGCAGAAAGTATGTGGGATTGTGTGGCATATTGCTGTTCACGTTGAATTGCATGTGGAAGGTGGAGCTGTATGTCTGTGCCTAGGCATCTATAGGCCTATGAATGTCTGGTTTTGCTTATAGCACATGGAGGCTGAAGAGGTGTTATTGTTGGTAAGGTTTGCTTGGCCAATTAGAATTTAAATGTGTGTCAGTGGTGGTTGAATAAAAAATCAGGGGAGGCTATTACAAATATAGAGACCTGAGAGACCTATCAACAAAATACAATATGTAGTCATATTTGGATCTTTTTTTTTTTTTTTTGAGACCCGAGTCTTGCTCTGTTGCCAGGCACCAGGCTGGAGTGCAGTGGTGCGATCTCGGCTCACTGCAACCTCCGCCTCCTGGGTTCAAGCAATTCTCCTGCCTCAGCCTCCCGAGTAGCTGGGGCTACAGGTGCGCACCAACACGCCCAGCTAATTTTTTGTATTTTTTAGTAGAGACGGGGTTTCACCATGTTGGCCAGATGGTCTCAATCTCTTGACCTCGTGATCTGCCTGCCTCAGCCTCCCAAAGTGCTGGAATTACAGGCATGAGCCACCATGCCCAGCTGGATCTTTAGTTGAACAAATCAACTATAAAAATACATTATTGAGACAGGGAAAATTGAGTTTGGACTGGGTATTAGATAATATTAAGAATTATTAATTTTGCTGGATGTAGTAATAGTGTCATGGTTTTGTTCAAAGAAAAAGGTCCTCATCTAACAGAAACAGGCATTCATGGGTGAAATTATTTGATATGTGAAGTCTGCTATCAAATACTGCAAAAAACAGTAAATAAAAAGTCAGGAGAGGGAAAAATAAATGGCAGAATGTTGATACTTGTTGAATCTGGTTGCTGGGGACTAGTCTCTCTATTTTTGCATATGTTTGAAAATTTCCATAGTAAAAAGTTTAAAAAAATGAGATGAAAGTGTCACATATGGTCAACATCTGCAGGAAGAGTTGGAAGGCTGGATTTCAGTTCTGAAGCCACTGCAGAGTTCTTGTAAGATACATTTAGCTTCAAAAGACTGACTCGTAAATACGTTAGTGTTTGGGGGGCAGTGTATTTCTTTTCAAATGTTCAGCTTTCAAGAGGTATCTATGAAAGAATTTGGAAGAGGTTATACTTCTATTTATGAGAAAAGCTAGGTGCCAACAAATGATATCTGGACCTTTGGTGAAAACAGGATTAGCGAAGCCAATGGAATACAGATAGAGTCTTGAAATCTTAATGCTGGAAGGAGCAGTGTATGTTCAACCTTGAATAAAAGACATTTTCCAGAGCAAAAAGCATTCCATGTCACCTGCCCACTTTATTCTACATTTGTAAAAATGTTCTTAAGGACAACAACCGAGTCCCCAAAGCAGAGAAACTATATTAATCTGAGTCCTAAACCAAACCATCGAACGTTTTCTCTGAATTATGATAGACACTTGAATCAAAGATTTTAAAATAAAAATCTCCCTGTCAACTGAAATAATTTGAACAGCAATGTTCTAATACGGGAAAAGAGAACAAAACCCAGACCTCCAACTGTTCTCTAAATCAGAGATTGGCAATTTTTTTTTTTCTGGAAGGATCAGATATTTTAGGGCTTGCTGGCCAGAAGGTCCCTGCTCTGCTATTGTAGCCTGAAAGCAGCCATAAACAGCATATAAATGAGTAGGCATGGCTGTGTCCTAATAAAACTTTATTTACAAATACAAGTAGTGGGCTAAATTTGGCCTATGGGAGGTGGTTTGCTGACTCCTTCTCTAGCTCAAACTTGATTTTATTCCATTAGAGCCCCTAGGTCTGTTGATCAGCTGAGCCAGCTGGATCAGTATCTCTCCCACTAGGTTTGGTAAGAAGAGCTGAGCTTTGTTGAAAAACCTCTGCTTGGTTGAATAACCCCTGACAAGTTGCTCAAACTTCACGTCTCATTTTTCCCATTGGTTTGTTGGGGATAAAAACATGTATCTTTTTCCTCCCAGCAGGATGAGAATGGCGAACAAAAGAGTCAGAGTGGTGGAAGCGGAATCCACCTTATTTCCCTTCCCATCATCTTAATGCATTTGACTTTTGTTGCTCTGTATTTTCTGTTTCCTGTGAGGCAAACAGATGAACATCAGCAATTCCCAGAAATTGTCTCTGTTTAAAAAGAAGGGTTTTAAATGGCTTTCATCATCACAAAATAAGCTCTTGTAAACAAATTTTGCAACAAAACATAGCTAACAAAAGGGAAAGTAGTTTTGACCTTCAAAATACCAGTTAGTTTATTCCTGATGAGAAAGAAATAAGAGGTGATGGCAAGTGGTTAGTTTCCATATTTGGAAAGTCATTCATGCACAGAACACGTTTCTCCATGTCTTCCAAGGTATTAGCCCTCCTAAAGGTGTGGGGATAGAGATGTGGAGAAGCCTGGGGCTCAGCTCCTGACACACCCACATCCTGTCAGGAAGGTGCCTGCAGTATCTCAAGGGCCCAGGCAGAAGAGGGAACACAGATCTGGGGCAGTAAGAAGACAGGGAGGGGCTGGGCACAGTGGCTCACGCCTGTAATCCCAGCACTTTGGGAAGCCAAGGTGGGCAGATCACCTGGGGTCAAGAGTTTGAGACCAGCCTGGCCAACATGGCGAAACCCCATCTCCACTAAAAATATAAAAATTAGCCGGGTGTGGGGGTGCACGCCTGTAATCCCAGCTACTAGGGAGGCTGAGGTGGGAAAATAGCTTGAACCTGGGAGATGGAGGCTGCAGTGAGCCAAGATTGTGCTACTGAACTCCAGCCTGAGCAATAGAATAAGACTCCGTCTCAAAAAAGAAAAAAAAAAAAGAAGACAGGGTAGGGGTGGGAGGGGAAGGGTTCTGAGGGGAGGTGGCATTTGAGTTGGGGAGGCAGAGGAAGGCAATGGGCATTCGGGGCTGTGTGTACAAAGGCGGAGTGTTGCATGATCCTGGTCTGCTTGGGACCCGGTGAGAAAGAAGAGCGGAGACTTGGGAACAAGGGTTGTGTGTGAGGGAAGGAGTAGGAGAGACTGGGAGGTAGCATTGGGGGCTGTCAGTGAAGAATCTGCTTCACCAGCCCAGGGTTTAGACTTAACCTGGGAAGCAGTGGGGTGTCCCTAACGATTGTGGTCAGTTTTCTGTCTTAGGAATGCAACCCAGGTAGTGGTACAAACTCTGCCGCTTACTTAGGACAAAGACCATATTAAGCTCAGCTCTGACATGTTATTGTTGTAACTCAAGTACAAAAGCCCCCGGGGCAGGTATTTTTAATCCTGTCTTATTACTGCAGGGTTCACAGGGAGCACAGAAAGGCTAAGTAACTTGCCCAAAGTAACACAGCTAGTAAGTGGCAGAGGTGAAATTTACACCAGGAAGTCTGGCTGCAGAATTTATATTAACCAGTTTCCTTTGGAGGACTCATCATTCACTGGTTCATTCATTCATTCATTCATTCATTCAACTAATATTTATTAAGGGCCTATTGAGTCTCAGGTACTATGTTAGGCATTGCAGACACAGAAGTGAATAAAACAGTTTTTGCTCATATGAAGCTTTCAGTCTAGCAGCAGAAACTAAAGAGGTAAAGCAGAAGGACATATAGCAGGTGAGTGTGATCGAAGGTGCCAGCACAATTTGGTTAGATGCATATAGGTGCTGCTTATGTCCAGTGGCCAGAGAAGGCATCTCCAGAGCCCTGAGAGGTGCTTCTGAGTTGAGATTTGAGTAACAAGCTGGAGATATTCACATGAAAAGCCAGAGAAAGCCTCCTAAGATATTCACGTGAAGAGCCAGAGAAAGCCTCCTGGGTACAACTCTTCCTTGTCAAGGACTAGCAGGAAGGCCTGGATGTCTGGGCTTGTGTGTCTAGAACAGTGAATGACAGACACAGGAGGTGAGAGGAGGAGGTGGGGGCCAGGCCATGCATGGCTTTTAAGTCCACTGTAAGGTAAAGTGATGGCCTTTTATCCATGGAGTCATGGGGAGCCACTGGAGAATCTGAACCAGGGGAGTGACTAGATTTGCTCTGTGCTTTAAAGAAAGGAAGGACTGGTGGAGGAAAAGCTGGGGTGGGATGCCCAGTGTGTTCCTGGGGTCCAGGTGAGGGGAGTGGGGTCTCAATCAAGGAGATGGGCATGGGAGTGGGGAATAGGGTTGATAGATAGTACTGATGGTGAGGGAAGGGTCAACTCAGAGACAGATCTTCAGGTCTTGTGGAGAACTTTTCTGACACCTCTACCCCCTTCCACCCAGACTGGGCTAGGCACCCCTTTGCATTTCCTGAGCCCTGTATTTTCCTGTGGCAGCATTTACTAATTGACTAATAGATTGACCATTAGAATGGGTCTGATCCTTTTTTGGGTCCCTGTGGTCTAACACAGTGAATGGCACTGGACTGCACATGAGAAATGATGCCACAGTTCCTGGTGGCATTGTTGAGGCCACCAGAAAGCCCCCTTAGAGGGTTCTGGAGCACAGTTAGGACTGGAGAGTAGACGTGAGTGTCATCAGTGGTGGGTGGTAGGATGAGAGGGGAATGTTGGAGAAAAAGGTGAAGGGTGCACTCTCTGGGCAGCAGAAGCTTCTAGAAATTAGCCATGGAGGTAAGAAACCAGGAGACCCTTGGAGCCAGGGTTTTGTTGGGATAATCATTTATTTATGTCACTTGTCCTAGAAGGGTCAGGTAAGATGAGGACTGAAGACAGGCCATGGAGTTTGGCAGCGGGGGGTCTTCATTGACCTCAGTGAGAAGTGGTTCAGCACAGCCAAGAAGTGAAGCCAGATTGGAATTAACTGGGAAGGTTTTGGAATTTGAGGCAGTGTGGCCTGGTGTCTAGTAGCTCAGTGGTCAAAGTGCCTTGTAGCCAAGGCGCGGAATAGAGCAAGCCATGGCTAGGCATTGGGCACTTTGAGGAATGGTCACTGCGTTTGGGGCTCATAGCCCAGCAGGAGAAAGCACAGCCTTTCAAGAAGCAGCAGCTGGCGGGATTCAAGGGGCTCTTCCTCAGGGATGGAAGATTCCAGCACGCATTTGCATGATTTATATCTACTCTAAAAACCTTAAAAAAAGAATTTGAATAACCCAGCAATTCTCCTGGTTATATGCCCAACCAAGCACAGACATATATTCTCAATAAACATGTTTGTAAAAGCATGCCTGTAAACCTGTTTTTTTTTTGAGAATATAAGTCTGTGCTTGCTTGGACATATAACCAGGAGAATCATGCTACTATGTATACACATAGTAGCATGATTCTTTTTTTTTTTGAAGCGAACTCTCACTCTGTCACCCAGGCTGTAGTACAATGGCGCATTCTCCACTCACTGCAAACTCCACCTCCTTGGTTCAAGTGATTCTCGTGCCTCAGCCTCCCGAGTACCTGGGATTACAGGCGCCTGCCACCGTGCCCAGCTAATTTTTTGTATTTTTAGTAGAGACGGGGTTTCAACATCTTGGCAAGGCTGGTCTTGAACTCCTGACCTCTTGATCTACCCACCTTGGTCTCCCAAAGTTCTGGGATTACAGGCGTGAGCCACCGCAAATCGGCCGTAGCATGATTCTTAAAAGTCAGGAACTGCAGCCTACTCAGATATCCATCATGACTACAAAGGATTATACGTCGTGGTATGTTCACACAGTGGGATACTATGCAGCTATGAGATTGCTCTGCAGCTCCACTCAGTAATATGGATGATTCCACAAACATCTGAAAAGCCAGACACAAAAGTGTACAGACTACATGGTTCTATTTGTACAAACTATAAAACCATGCAGAGCGAATCTAGGCTGTTAGAAGGATGGAGAGTTGTTACCTGTTGTGGGAGGTAGTAAGTGGAAGGGAGCACGAGATGGTTTTGGAGTTGCTGGTAAAGTTATCTTGCTTGGTCTGAGTGTATTGCTTGATTGTTTTAACTATTTTGAACAGCAGGAAAATAGAGGACTCTATACCCCAACACTTACCCCAAAGGCTTTGACTTTCTTCTGTAACCATTTTTTTCTTTTGCATCTACCTCAAGGCTGACTAGAGAACTCCTTGCATTTGTAAATAATATTGTTCCATTCATTCATTAATACCATATAGACTTTATCACCCTCATCTTCTCCAATTCAGTCCCTCAAGTGGGTGAGTTGGCAGGAAAATGGAGATGTGTAACATCAAAATGGAGCATATGAACTGCTTTGAGCTGCAGATTTCTTTCCTATCAGGTAACCCGAGTAAATGTTTCCCATTGACTGTCAGCTTAAAAGTCACAGTTGGCCGGACATGGTGGCTTATTCCTTTAATCCCAGCACTTTGGGAGGCCGAGGCAGGTAGATCACCTGAGGTCAAGAGTTTGTGACCAGCCTGGTTTCACCAACATGGTGAATGAAACCCTGTCTCTATTAAAAATGCAAAACAAAAGAAAAAAAAATTAGCCAGGCATGCACTAGCATGCCTGTAATCCCAGCTACTCAAGAGGTTGAGGCAGGAGAATCGCTTGAACTTGGGAGGTGGAGGTTGCTGTGAGCCGAGATTGTACAGTTGCACTCCGGCCTGGGCAACAAGAACGAAACTCCATTTCATAATAAAAATAAATAAAAGAGTTGTAAATAATGACGGGTTTTAGAAACCATGATTAAAGCCACAAATCAGAGAGGAATTTCCATGTCTGCATGGTGCAGAAAGGATGGCTGCTCATGAATTAGGCTGGTCTTTCCAGCCAGCCCATTGCATAGTGCTAGTAATAACCATGAGTAGCCCTCAAAGATTTGCAATATAAAACATTATGCATTGGATGGATCTGCTCATCTGAGAGCTAATAAATCAGTGAGGGTCTTGTTAGAGAATGACATTTATATTGAGAAAGTTTGCTTGCACGACTTGCTGTTTAAATGTAGTTAAGTCAACAAGGACCTGAAACGTGCAGGCGTCACTTCCCCACCAACAGCCAGTGAAGAATCAAGAGTGTTCTTTATCTGTCAGACGAATCAAGCTTGTCTAGTCTCGCTATTAGCCATAGTCCCAGTTCGGGAATCTGTATTAGTACTTGGAAGCCTGTTAGTGAGAAGAACAAAACTACTTTAAATAACGCGTTATGGGAGTAATGTATTCTAGTTTTCCCAAGATCACCAAAGGCCTTGCAAAGATTTAGTTGTTAATTGAAGAGTGGCTAACACGACCCTCTAAAAAATTAATGTTTATTTATTTAAGTCCTACACGAATACATTCTCTGTTCTTCTGTTTTTTTTTTTTTTTTCCTACAAATTTTGCAAAATAAGGCTTAAAATCCTTGGCCACCATTAACCAATATTCTAATATTTTGAGTCAGACATCGACATGGTGGACCACGTCTATCATGTTCCCTGTTCAGTGTCCCCTAGTGCTATGTCAGAATTAGAATAATAGATTGGATAATTGGTCTGGCCCAGGGTGGCATAGCTCATGTAGAATTATAATGACAGGGTGACATGTTGAATGGAGAATCGTAAATTTTGGGAATGGCTGGAGAATAGGCTCTTAATGAAAATGCTTGCTGGGGTAGACATGCCATAACATTCTGCCTCCAGCTCCAGCTCTGCTTATGTCTGGCCCAATAAAGGGACCTCATTGGATATGTTTTATTATGTTTATTTTTTCCCCTTTTCCACTTAAAGCCAATTGTAGTGTGACTACTGAGTCAGGGCTTGGGGGCTTTGTGTGAACTGGCTCAGTGCCCCTGAACCACTTGAAGGTGGCAAACAGTGTGCTTTGCTGCGCTTGCCCCTTCATCTGGAATGTTCTTTTTTCCTTTCCCAGATTCTCTCTCTTCCCACATGGCAGATTTCTGTTCTGTCTTCCAGGCTCGACTCTATGTTATACCACCTATATACCACCTATGTTCTAGGGAAGCCGTCTCCTGTCTCTTCCACTCTCTTCCAAGTGGAGCTGTGTCCCTCCTGTTTGTCGGTGCTTATGTCCCATGCAGCTTGCCACCATGGCATTGTGGGTTGTGACGTACATGATGATCTTTGTTCCTGTGGGAGCTTTTGGTGTCCAGGGACCACTAGTCTGTTGAATTAGGTTTACTGTTGTTGCCTGCAGTGAACCATGAGGGAGGAGGGGGTGTTCAAGGTGAGTCTGTTGTCAGCATGCGTTCTGTTTCTGTATTGATCTGATCCTTTTTTTTTTGCTGCAAAATGACCTGTACAGTTTTTTTCTATTTATTAGATTATATCTGCTGTAATTGAATCTGGAATGTACATTCACCTAACATTATACTTAAGATATTAATGCATACTTAGCCTGCTTTAAGACAGATTGGTGTCTGGTGAGAAGCACTGATGCATAGGTGAGGACCCAAGGGCCTGTGGTGTGTTTCACTACAGCATGCTCATCTGATTTCCGTTATGCCCCAGCATATGTTAAGTGATAGAGATACTGACAGGGTTGGACAACCCTTGAATAACTGGTTAGCATAGAGGAGAGCAAATCCTTTTTTCTCAAGGTTGTAGTTTATGGAAATATTTTTCTCTGGTGGGCCTTTTAGTCGGAGAAGAGTTACTTTTTTTTTTTTTTAAATGTCACCTAGCATCGGGAGCAAAGGATAATAAATCCTTTTATTCTTTGCAAAGTGATCAGGACCTTCCTGAAGAGGAACTGATCTTGTTTTAGGTTATGTGTGCTCAGAACCACCCTGGCCAACTTAGCAGTGGCTAGAAATGTAAATTCTGGACAATTATTATTATTATTTTTGAGACAGGGTCTCACTCTGTCTCCCAGGCTGGAAAGCAGTGGCACAATCACGGCTCACTGCAGCCTTGGCCTACCCAGGCTCCAGCAATCCTCCCACCTCAGCCTCCCTGATAGTTGAGGCTATCTGTAGAGGTGAGCTGTCTATGTCTTAGCTATTGAAGTGGATGATAGAGATGAGCTATGTCCTAGCTATTGAAGTGGTTTGTATGGTAGAGGTGAGCTGACTATGTCTTAGCTATTAAAGTGGATTTTTAAACTGTACATCTCCCTGGAGGGCAAGGAGCAGCCACAGCTGCTGACTGTGGTGTAACAGAGCTGCAGGAGTGTTGGATACATGGTGCAGGGTGGCTCATGTGTGCAGAGCCAGGGGATGGGGGCTGAGCATACGGGACGGTAGGAGAGGCCACTGACCCCTGTGAATCACGCTGGCCCTTCTCCAATCCTCTTTCTACTCTGCTTTGCTTGCTTTAAATATTCACCATTTTTGTTGAAGAGTCAGTAGTGTCCCGTGTCAACTTGTCAGTAAACCTAGAAATTTAGAAAGTGGCAGAAGCATAGAAAGCAGCTGCTGCTTAAAAGCTTATTATAGTGTAGATGACACATGAAGTCAAAACATGATCAATACTGGTTTATTTCTTATTTTACATTGGGCCAAGACAGCTTGAAATTATTGTTAGAAACTGTTTTGTTCAGAAAGCTTTGTTCTTCTCCATCATACGAAGCTTTCATAAATGGAGTTGGCAGCTTTTTTTGTTTTTCAAATGTAAAAAAATACAGTGAGAAAAATTTAACTAGGAATTATTTATGTGTGACTTCCTATTTCATTTCTAACTTGAATGCTTAAGATTCCTGATGTTTATGTGTGGTCTGGATTGTTGGGTCCCAGAGCAATTGACTGTAAGATCACGTGGTAGACCTTAGCCCCTCGTTTCTGCCAGCAGCTGACAGTCAACATGCCAACTTAGCAGTGGCTAGAAATGTAAATTCTTTTTTTTTGAGGCAGAGTCTCACTCTGTTGCCCAAGTTGGAGTGCAGTGGCACAATCTTGGTTCAAGCGATTCTCCTGCCTCAGACTCCCGAGTAGCTGGGATTACAAGCATGTACCACCATGCCTGGCTAATTTTTATATTTTTAGTAGAGATGAGATTTCACCATGTTGGCCAGGTTGGTCTCAAACTCCTGACCTCAAGTGATCCACTCCCCTTGGCCTCCCAAAGTGCTGGGACTACAGATGTAAGCTGCTGCCCCCAGTCTTAGAAATGTAAATTCTAGAAAATTATTATTATTTTGAGACAGGGTCTCACCCTGTCTCCAGGCTGGAGTGCAGTGGCATAGTCATGGCTCACTGCAGCCTTGGCCTCCCAGGCTCAAGTGATCCTCTGATCTCAGCCTCCCCACTAGCTGAGACTATAAGTGCATACCAACATGCCCTGCTAAGTTTTTCTATTTTTTTGTTGAGATGGGGTTTTCTTATGTTGGCCAGGCTAGTCTCAAGGGAACCTTCTACCTTGGCCTTCCAAAGTGCTGGGATTATAGGCATGAACCACCACACTGGCCTCTAGAACATTCTTTTTGAGACCAAGAATCATTTTATGTGCTACTCCCATTGTTAAGGGATGTAGCAAACTAGCTCGGTGGATCTTTACCATGCATTCATTCATTCATTCATTCAGCAACTTTTATTGAATACTTGAGGTGGCCTAGAGATGTCAATGAGTTAACCAAAGATTCTTACCCTAAGGGTAGAAGTGGAAGAAGTGGACACAGCTGACAAGCAGTAAAAACAGGAAGTAAATGTATGTATCAGAAGGCAATGAGTTCTCTGGAAAAATGGGTAAGTAGATCAGGATAGGGGGGCTATAGATAGGGTACTTGCAATTTTAAAATAAGGTGGTCAGGAAAGACCTCATCGAGAGGATGATGAATGAGCAAAGATTTTTAAGAGTAGAAGGAATTATTTGTAGAGGGATTAGCCAGTCAAAAGGCCCTTTGCTGGGAAGTGACTTGAGTGTCTGGGAAATAGCTACCAGGCCTTTGTCTAGAGGCAGAGAGGGAGAGAAGTGGGAGATGAGGTGGAAAAGTGAGGTAGGCCAGATATTTTCCACTGACTGGACAACCCCACAGGTAACACTGCCTGGCCTGTCTTTCTCTTTTACAGTGTTTCTTAACTGAGGTGATTTTGCCTTGCTTCCCCCACCCCCAGCGGACATCTGACAATGGCTGGAGATGGTTTTGATCGTCACAACCTGATGGAGGTACTCCTGGCATCTAGTGGGTAGAGGCCAAGCATGTTGCTAAACTTTTCACAGTGCACAGCTTGCAGAACAAAGAATGTCGATAGTGCTGAGGTTGAGGAATTCTGCTGTGTTATCTTCATATAGTTCATCAGTTGTTGATTGATTTAGTTTGTTTTTAAAGATTTAATAAAGAAAAACATAAAAACATAATGGGAAGAGGTTATTCATCACATTACCTGGTCAGAATGCCTTCACAGTTGACATTGAAGTGAACGCTGGCCATTTTCATTCACTTTGAGGAAAGGAGAGCCAAATCTTGCTTCCATGTATATTTTAGTAAGCCCTGGTGCATTGAAGGATTAGATTAAAAAAAAATACAGCATTACAGCATTCACAGGTCAATAGTAATACTTTTACTGATAATCTTATTAATTTGGACTCAAGTAGGATTTCTTAATTTTGAGGAAGTCCACACTATCAATCCACCCCAGGGAAAATGTTTGCGTATGTGCAGAAAGAAATGATTGTCAGTACTTGGAATAAAAGATACGATTTTTTTGGAGAGAGATCCAAGATGGCTGATTACTAGCAGCTCAGGATTGTAGCTCCCAACAAAAGTGCAGAAAATGAGTGGACGCCACACATCCAGACGAATTTTTGTTGCCCACAGACCAGGAGATTCCCAGCAGAGGAGCCCCATGGGTCGCCAGTGCGACTCTTTTGGCTGGTGCGGCTGTTTTACCGGCACCCCAGCACGGCGGTTCTCGGTGCGAAGTAAATGGGACTGGGTGCCCTTTTGGTTGACGTTTGGAGCTCCGGGAAGGCAGAGTCGCTCATTCAGCTGATTGAAAAAAGGACTGAAGAGGGAAGCCAGACTGGAGATTCCCAGGCAGAAAAGCACCACGAATCTCAACGCCGCTGTTTCAGCTTGCGAAGTGGGTTGCTGCAGTGAAAATTACATAGATTCCAGTGCTGGGAATCAACAAGTTGGACGTCCACTCAGAGACCCAATCCGAAAGTTGGCAATTACAAAGACGACAGGTGGATAAATCCACAAAGATGGGAAGAAACCAGCGTAAAAAGGCTGAGAACACCCAAAATCAGAATGTCTCTTCT
>CAUYLG010077526.1:0-44195 GCA_963573385.1 Cacajao melanocephalus
CCCCGGTCACGGTGGTTCCTTTTCCCCCATATCGTCCAACTGCAAACCAGCCGGGCTAATCCCCAACTTTCCGTAAAAAAAAAAAAAAAAAAAAAAAAAAAAAGGCTTTCCCTTACACTTCTTTGTGCAGATTGCATCATAAGGCCATTCTTAATCAGTCATTGGCAAAGGAAGAAATAGAAGTACTTTGATTGGCTTATTCATATGGTCAAAGGTAGTGGCTGCCAGAGTAAATTGGGATTCTACCAGGAAGAAAGAAGGGAAGAGGCATGCCTATATGGCAGGCTGCTAGGCTCTGATCCAGCAACTACTTCTGTCCCTTTCTTTTCTACTGCAAGGGACTGCTACCCATGAGAGACACAAAATATTCCATAATTTGTATCCTGACCTCTTTTGCAGGAAGGAGTAGCCATGTGACCCAATTTTGACATGAAACAGATGACCAACTCAGGCTTGCCTGGTACTTTCTTGGATTTAGTACTGTAAGTCCTGCATCCCAGAATGCTGTGGGTAAAATCCTTCTATTTGATTTTAATAGGGAGACATATGCAGGGAGTTCTTCTTAACCCCACTTCCTCCCTGGCTTGGGCAACTTTGTACAAGGTCATGATGACTGGATCTCTGGCAACCATTTTGCTATTATTGGGTGATAACTTTAAGGAAGAAAGTCAAGCTCCTTAGTTTAATTAATCGTGTGAATTTTGGCTTTTGTTGCAAATGCTTTTGGCATTTTCATCATGAAGTCTTTGCCCATGCCTATGTCCTGAATGGTATTGCCTAGGTTTTCTTCTAGGGTTTTTATGGTTTGGGGTTTTACATTTAAGTCTTTAATCCATCTTGAGTTAATTTTTATATGATGTATAAGAAAGGGGTTCAGTTTTAGTTTTCTGCATATGGCTGGCCAGTTTTTCCAGCACCATATATTGAATAGGAAATCCTTTCCCCATTGCTTGTTTTTGTCTGGTTTGTTGAAGATCAGATGGTTGTAGATGTGTGGTGCGATTTCTGAGGTTTCTGTTCCATTGGTCTATATGTCTGTCTTGGTACCAGTACCATGCTATTTTTGTTACTGTAGCCTTGTAATATAGTTTGAAGTCAGGTAGTGTGATGCCTCCAGCTTTGTTCCCTTTGCTTAGGATTGTCTTGGCTATTTGGGCTCTTTTTTGCTTCCATATGAATTTTAAAATAGTTTTTTTCTAATTCTGTGAAGACTGTCAATGGTAGTTTGATGGGAATAGCACTGAATTGAATTTATAAATTACTTTGGGCAGTATGGCCATTTTCATGATACCGATTCTTCCTATCCATGAGGATGGAAAGTTTTTCCATTTGTTTATGTCCAGTTTTATTTCCTTGTACAGTGGTTTGTAGTTCTCGTTGAGAGGTCCTTCACATCCCTTTTTATCTGTATTCCTAGTTATTTTATTCTCTTTGTAGCAGTTGTGAGTGGAGTTTATTCATTATTTGGCTCTCTGCTTGTCTATTATTGGTGTATATGAATGCTTGTAATTTTTGCACATTGATTTTGTATCCTGAGACTGCTGAAGTTGCTTATCAGCCTATGGAATTTTTGGGCTGAGATGATGGGGTTTTCTAAATATAGAATCATGTCATCTGCAAACAGAGACAATCTGATTTCCTTTCTTCCTATTTGAATACCCTTTATTTATTTCTCTTGCCTGATTGCCCTGGCCAGGACTTCAATGCTATGTTGAATAGGAGTGGTGAGAGGGCATCCTTGTCTTGTGTCGGTTTTCAAAGGTAATGCTTCCAGCTTTTGCCCATTCAGTATGATATTGGCTGTGGGTCTGTCATAAATAGCTCTTACAATTTTGAAATATGTTCCATCAATACCTAGTTTATTCATAGTTTTTAACATGAAAGATGGTTGAATTTTATCAAAGGCCTTTTCTGCATCTATTGAGATAATCATGTGGTTTTTGTCTTTGATTCTGTTTATGTGATGGATTACATTTATTGACTTGCATCACAGGAATGAAGCTGACTTGATTGTGATGGGTAAGGTTTTTGATGTGCTGCTGGGTTCCATTTGCCAGCATTTTATTGAGGATTTTTGCATCAAGGGACAGCCAAGGTGTTTTATTAAACGGTCCTGTTCACTGAGACCCGCCCCCAAGAGGGGTTGTCAGACACCCCATACAGAAGCAATCCTACTGGCAACAAGTTGGTGCCTGTTGAGGTCAGAGATCCCAGAAGAAAGAGGAGGCACCCATCTTTGCTGTTTTCCACCCTCCTTGAATGGCATCTCCAGGTGCAGGAGCAAACCAGATGAATAGGGCCTGAAGTGAACCCCCAGCAAACTGCAGCAGCCCTACAGAAGAGGGACCTGAACATTGAAACAAAAACAAAAACAAAAAACCAGAAAGCAACAACAATAGCATCAAGCCCCATCGGTGTGCTGTATTTGGAAACTTATCTCACATGCAAAGACACACATAGGCTCAACATAACGGGATGGAGGAAAATTTACCACCCAAATGGAAAGCATAAAAAAAAAAGTCCCCACAAAAATCTCATCCAAAGGTAAGCATCCTTGAAGATGAAAATTAGACAAACTCATGAAGATGAGAAAGAATCAATGAAAAAATGCCGAAAACCCAAAAGGCCAGAGTGCCACTTCTCCAAATGATAGCAATGTCTTTCCAGCAAGGGTGCAGAGTTTGACAGAGGATGAGATGGATGAAATGACAGAAGTAGGCTTCAGAAGGTGGATAATAAAAAATTCCACTGAGCTAAAGGAGCATGTTCTAACCCAATGCAAAGAAGTTAAGAACTTTGATAAAAGGTTAGAGTAGCTGTTAACTAGAACAACCAGCTTAGAGAGGAACATAAATGGCCTGATGGAGCTGAAAAACACAGCAAGATAACTTCGTGAAGCATACACAAGTATCAAGAGCCAAAGGGACCAAGTGGAAGAAAGGATATCCGATTCTGAAGACCACCTTGCTGAAATAAGGCATGCAAACAACATGAGAGAAAAAAAGAATGAACAAAGCCTCCAAGAAATATGGGGCTATGTAAAAAGACCAAATCTACGATTGATTGGAGTACCTGAAGGAGATGGAGAGAATGGAAATGAGCTGGAAAACACTCTTCAGGATGTTATCCAGGAGAATTTCCCCAACCTAGCAAGATAGGCCAACATGCAAATTCAGGTAATACAGAGAACACCACTAAGATACTCCTTGAGAAGATCAATCCCAAGACACATAATCATCAGATTCTCCAAGGTTGAAATAAAAAAAAATATTAAGGGCAGCCAGAGAAAAGGTCAGGTCACCTACAGTGGGAAGCCCATCAGACTAATAGCAGGCCTCTCAACAGAAACCTTGCCAACCAGCAGAGAGTGGCGGCCAATATTCAACATTCTTAAAGAAAAGGGTTTTCGACTCAGAATTTTATATTCAGCCAAACTAAGCTTCATAAGCAAAGGAGAAATAAAATCCTTTACAGACAAGCAAATGCTGAGGAATTTTGTCATCACCAGGTCTGCCCTGCAAGAGCTCCTGAAGGAAGCACTAAATATAGAAAGCAAAAAATGGTACCAGCCATTGCAAAAAAAAACAAAACAAAACAAAACAAAAAAACCCACCAAAATATAAAAACCAATGACACTATGAAGAAACTGCATCAATTAGCATGCAAAATAACCAGATAGCATCATGATGACAGGATCAGATTCACACATAAGAATACTAACCTTAAATGTAAATGGGCTAAATGCCCCAATGGAAAGACACAGACTGGCAAATTGGATAAAGAGTCAAGACTCATTGGTGTGCTGTATTCAGGAGACCCATTTCACGTGCAAAGCCACACATAAACTCAAAATAAAGGGATGGAGGAAAATTTACAAGTAAATGGAAAGCAAAAAAAAGAAAAAAAGAAAAAAAAATCAGGGCCTGTCTTGCAATCCTAGTCTCTGAGAAAGCAGACTTTAAACCAACAAAGATAAAAAGAGATGAAGAAGGGCATTACATAATTGTAAAAGGATCAATTCAACAAGAAGGGCTAACTATCCTAAATATATATGCACTCAATACAGGAGCACCCAGATTCATAAAACAAGTTCTTAGAGATATACAAAGAGACTTAGACTCCCACACAATAATAGTGGGAGACTTTAACACCCCACTGTTAATACTAGACAGATCAATGAGGCAGAAAATCAGCAAGGATATTCAGGACTTGAACTCAGCTATGGATCAAGCAGACCTAATAGACATCTACAGAACTCTTCACCCCAAATCAACAGAATATACATTCTTCCCAGTACCACATGGCACTTATTCTAAAATCGACCACGTAATTGGAAGCAAAACACTCCTCAGCAAATGCAAAAACACGGAAACCATAACAGTCTCTCAGACCACAGTACAATCAAATTAGAACTCAGGATTAAGAAACTCACTCAAAACCACATAATTACATGGAAATGGAACAGCCTGCTCCTGAATGACTCCTGGGTAAATAATGAAATTAAGGCAGAAATCAAGAAGCTCTGTGGCCAACAAACATATGAAAAAAAGCCCAGCGTCACTCACCATTAGAGAAATGCAAATCAAAACCACGATGAGATACCATCTCACACCAGTCAGAGTGGTCATTATTAAAAAGTCAAGAAACAGCTGGGCATGGTGGCTCATGCCTGTAATCCAAGCATTTTGGGAGGTGGAGGAGGGCAAGTCATGAGGTCAGGAGATGGAGACTATCCTGGCCAACATGGTGAAACTCCATCTCTACTAAAAATACAAACATCAGCTGGGTATGGTGGCACATGCCTATAATCCTAGGAATGATCTCATTCCTTTTTATGGCTGCATAGTATTCCATGGTGTATATGTACCACATGTGCATTATCCAGCCTATCATTAATGGGCATTTGGATTGGTTCCATGTCTTTGCTATTGTAAATAGTGCCATAATAAACATACATGTTCGTGTGTCTTTATAGTAGAATGATTTATAATCCTTTGGGTATACCCAATAATGGGATTGCTGGGCCAAATGCCATTTCTGGTTCTAGATCCTTGAGGAATTGCCACACTGTCTTGCACAATGGTCGAACTAATTTACACTCCCACCTACAGTATAAAAGCTCTCCTATTTCTCCACAGCCTCACCAGCATCTATTATTTCTTGACTTTTTTTTTTTTTAGATGGAGTTTTTGTTTTTTTTAAGATGGATCACCAGGCTGGAGTGCAGTGGCACAATCTCAGCTCACTGCAATCTCCAGCTTCCTGGTTCAAGTGATTCTCCTGCCTCAGCCTCCCCAGTAGCTAGGATTACAGGCATGTGCCACTATGCCCAACTAATGTTTGCATTTTTAGTAGAGACGGGGTTTCATCAGGTTGGCCAGGATGGTCTTCATTTCCTGACTTCGTGACTTGCTCTCCTCCGCCTCCCAAAATGCTGGGATTACAGGCATGAGCCACCATGCCCAGCTGTTTCTTGACTTTTTAATAATGACCATTCTGACTGGTGTGAGATGGTATCTCATCGTGGTTTTGATTTGCATTTCTCTAATGATGAGTGACGCTGGGCTTTTATTCATATGTTTGTTGGCCACAGAACTTCTTGATTTCTGCCTTAATTTCATTATTTACCCAGGAGTCATTCAGGAGCAGGCTGTTCCATTTCCATGTAATTATGTGGTTTTGAGTGAGTTTCTTAATCCTGAGTTCTAATTTGATTGTACTGTGGTCTGAGAGACAGTTTGTTATGGTTTCCATTTTTTGCATTTGCTGAGGAGTGTTTTGCATAGATATGGATGAAGCTGGAAGCCATCATCCTCAGCAAACTAACACAGGAACAGAAGACCAAACATTGCATGTACTCACTAATAAGTGGGAATTGAACAATGAGAACATATGGACACAGGGAGGGGTACATCACACACTGGGGCCTGTCTGGGGGTGGGGGGTGAGGGGAGGGAGAGCATTAGGACAAATACCTAATGCATGCAGAGCTTAAAACCTAGATGACGGGTTGATAGGTGCAGCAAATCACCATGGCACATGCATACTTTTGTAATAAACCTGCAGGTTCTGCACATGTATCCTGGAACTTAAAGTAAAATTAACACACACACACACACAAACACACACACACACACACACACAAAGTCAAACTTCTGAGTGGAAGATGAAAAGAACTTATGTCCTCAATACATACCTGGCTGGTGGAGTCAAACTTGGGACTGTCCTTTACTCCCACCACCTCCAATTGCTGCCAGTGTTACCGTGTGTCAGGAAATAGACTTCACAGGCAACCCTTGAGGCAGGAATTCTCACTAGCTGTGTTCTAGCTAAGGAAGTTGGTGCCCAATTTGTTAAGCACCTTCCTTGAAGATAGGCAGTTGAGACTTGAACCTAGGCAGTCTGCAGGATGGAGCACACAGCTGAGTATCAAAGGATATATGGATGGGGTTGGTGTGAGGGGAGAATAATGTCTATTGAAAAGGAGCCACGATCTCTTCTTCAGTAGCTGGTATTGGTTGTTCTAGCAACACCAGCCATTCTCTCCACCCACACCCCTCCTCAAAGGCTCAGCTTCACTTCCAGCCTTATGGGTGGACCCAGGGAGTCATATGTGAATCTGGCAGTCCCATCCCCACGCACAGTAGATTGGACTAAGGTCAAGTATTTAACACAAAGGGAATGATTCAGAACTCTCTCCTAGGACTGTGGACTAAAGACATTGAGTAAAGGATTCAGTTGCTGTGAGGCCAAGCTGCAAGGTCAGTGTCAAGGTTGGAATCAGCATTTGGGGTTTTGGTGGAGAAGCATCCTTAGCTAAAGCTTGCACTTTTTCTTAAATTTGGGTCTTATCAAATCTTAAGATAGATGCTCAGGGATCCCAGGGTCAGATAAAAGTGGGAAAAATCTGTTGCTGCCACACCAGGATTACCAGGTGAGCACTGAGAAGCTGGAATTCACAGAGTTATAGCTCAGTAAAGGAAAAGAGGAGTCCCCAAAGTCCAGCTGGTGATGCCTGTACAGCTGAGAGGGGTATAGAAAGGTGAGGGCAGCACCCAGCTGACTGTCCCTCACCATCCTGGTCAGCCCCGTAGGTATACAGGTGCACAGTCAGGCAGTCCTGGGCTCACTCTGTGTGGGGAAGCCAAGGTTTTATTTTCTGTTTTTGTTTTTGTTTTGAAATGGGGTCTCACTCTGTCACCCAGGCTGGAGTGTAGCGTACAGTGGTGTGATCTTGGCTTACTAAAACCTCCACCTCCCAGGCTCAAGCAATCTTCCCATCTCAGCCTTCCAAGTAACTGGGACTACACAGGCACATGCTGCCACACCTGGCTAATTTTTGCATTTTTTGTTGAGATAGGGTTTTGCCATGTTGCCTAGGCTAGTCTTGAACTCCTGAGCTCAAGCAATCCTCCCGCCTCAGGCTCTCAAAGTACTGGGATTACAGGCATGAACCACCAACACCAGGCCTGGGAGCCAAGGTTTTATATACAGATTTTTTAACCTAGAATTCTAGCTAACAAAATATTAGCAATGCCATATTAGGGGAAAGCAGAATGTTCCCTTATAAGTAGTTTACTATTACGAAGTGATTTGGTGAGGGTGGGGCGTTCAAGATGACCTGGCCAGAATATTGGACTTTTTCTACTTTTACACGTGGTAAGGCAGAGCCACAGGGAAGTCAAAGTTAGTGAGAAACAAAAACTGAGAGTGTTTCAGGGGAGGCCCTTTTCCAGATTGGACAACAGAGAACTGGCCTTTCTTTCCTGGTAGTCCCAGCCCTCAGGCCTGCTCATAGAGTCTGTGCACAAGTTGTCTTCGTGCTCTATAGTTTACCTTTTGACTTAAAGAGTCAATTTTCACCTCACTTTCATGCTAAAACTTCACCTCAAAGTGAAGAGGAAATGTACATTGCATATATGTTTACTCACTGCACACACTCCTAACTTCCCTCATGAATATTCATAGATTTCCTCCAAACCTGCTGAATATGTATGTAAGGCTAACGCTGCAATGCATGAATACCAGCTTTCCTTTCCCTTTTGTGGAGCATGTGCTTTCAGTTTTCCTTGGAGGTGTCGTTCCCCGATCTGCAGATTATTTCTCCCTCTGAAAATAAAGTTTTCTCCTTTCATTCCTCCATGAAGCTTTTTTATTTACAATCCACATCCTCTGCCATCTGTCTTCTGCTGGGTTCTCCAAAAGTAGGCGTGGAGTTGGGATGTGTAAATTGTCCGTTAAGGAAGTGTTTCCAGAGGGAGCGGAGAGGAGGAAGAAACCAGGCATGGATGTCATTTCAAGTGAAGTCCCCTCCTCAGCCTGACGCCAGGGGGCGCTCTGAAGTGGAACTTTCCCAACAGTGTTTCCCATCTCAAGACAAAGGAGTGGGGCTTTCACACTCCCATACCCTTAGTGATTAGTGGCAGGGTAATCACTGAAGAAGGGAACACGTGCTGGCCATTAGGAGCAAAGCACGGAGAAGCTGTGAGACCCTGTTGAAAGGAATTTGTAGGCACGTAGGTGGTCAACCAGAAGACAAGTGAGCCGTGTCCAGAGCTACCCAGACAACCTGCAGCTGTGTGAGAAGGGAAGGCTTTTTGTTCTATGCCAGTGAGATTTTGTTGTCATGCAGCATTGTTGTAGCAGTAGCTAACAGTAAGTTATTGTGATTTTTTGGCTCATTGCTTTGAAATGCAGCTGGACATTCTGCTGCTGGGTTCTGTGGTATACAAAGGACCCTAATTAAAAAAAAAAAAAACAAATGTTTCAACTTCAGCTAGTTTAAGAAGTTTGCCCTTCCTTGCAATGAAAAGATTTCCCACCTATCAGCTATGCAGCTGCAGTCATTCAGGTTGAGATAAGATTTAGTGTACTCTGTGGCTTGTTCTTGGCTTAGAATATTTCTAGGCAGTTTTTGAAAGAATATCCTTTGAGCTTAATCAGCCCAAGGTACACCCACCTCCTTTGAACCTTCATCCAGAATGTCAGCTTTACCTGTGGCTCCTGGCAGTTAAGTAACCTTTTATAAGAGTCCTGTAGGGGCCGGGAGGAGCTGGGCTCTGTGTATTGATGAGAGGAACACGGTGCTCCTACTCCTCAGAAGCCTGAATGGCAGAAGTGTTACCAGCCTTGAAGGTAGGGATAACTCATTCACTGTGGATTCTTTATTATAAAAGCCCAGATGGGCTTCTTGGCAGAAGGTGGTGGAAACAGAGCTGTTTGCCTTCAAAGGTCACCATTCTTTGTCTTAATTCCTAAAGTAGGTGCATACTTAGAAATCCTGCAATTTTTCTTTAAAACATCTCCAACGTTTTTCCTTAAGATTGTCACTAGTGCCTTAAATTGTAGTATAACTCCATTTTCATGATGGCTGACATCTCATACTACCAGAATCAAGGTATAATTTCCCCTAAGGTATTAATGAAGAGAAAAGAAATGGCCACTTTGACTTCTCGAAGCATCCCTATTCCTCTTCTCTGGCCTGTTGCTGTTCTTTTCATTTTCTTTCCTTTTTTTTTTTTTTTTTTTTTTAAGAAACATCCAGGCTTTTGCTGTAATTGCAAAGCAGGGAATTGAGTTGGTTTTGGACTCCATTAGGCTGTTTATGGATTACAATTTTTTTGGACAATTGTTTAAATTGTAAACTCATGATCTTATTTCTTTTTCCTCCCTGTTTAATTCCTTTTCTCTTTCTTCCTTGGTTATGAAAATGGGAGCATTCTCTGACCGCCCTTGCAGGACATGTGACTCATCTGTTCGGCCGCCGTGCTCACTCAAACCCCCTTATGGGAGGGAAAGCACGCAGATGGGCAGGGGCAGGAACTGGGGTGAGTGCCCCTGGGCTCTGGCCCCACAGCAGCATCCAGGAGTGGGTGCCTGAGGCTCCTGAAGCCCAAGTGGGCATGTGTTACAGTGCGTTCCCTTAGCTCTGCCATCCATGGACGGTGTTGACCAGCTCAGTACCCTCTTGGTACCCACGTTCTTGTTCAGAATCCAGGAGGAATCAGGTCACACACAGACTTGAAGGATGAATGCAGGGGTTTTATTGAGTGGTGGAGGTGGCTCTCAGCAGGATGGATGGGGTGCTAGAAGGGAGATGGAGTGGGAAGATCATCTTCTCCAATTGTCCACAGTCGAACTCCTCTCAGTGTTCAGATACTCTTTCTCCTCTCTGCTTTTGAATTGTTATGCCATTCTTCTGTTTTTCTGTTCATCTCCTTGTCTGCTCATCTGCTCATGGAACCTGAGGTTTTGGGGTTTATATGAGTACAGGTAGGGGGCATGGCAGGCCAAAAGGCAAGTTTTGGGTGCAGAAACAGGAATGCCTGTTCCTATTTCACTCTGTGGGTTTCCTAGTTTGAAGGCGGGACCTTTGCCAGGGAACCACCCTCTTCACAGTATTTCCTTGTCTCCTGTCCATATCAGTTAATGTATAAGACACTTAGTCAGCAAAATTAACTAGATCATGAGTTTGAGAGGTAGCTCAACCAAGGTATGGCCTCTTTATTATAACTCCCAGTTCTTCATCTAATCCATTTATAAAGTTTGAATTAAGGAGAATATCATTTTGGTGATTAGTATAACTTTCTTCTGATGGGCCTGAATATCGTTGAAATACTTTTTCAAATTTCTCATAGTGTGACATTACAGACTCATCAAAATTTTGTTGGCATTGCTGCATTTTACTCCAATCAATTACTTTTTTGAAAACTAAGGGGAGAGTATCTAGTAAAGACTTGGCAGTACTGCAGGCTCATTCACGATCTGCTTCAGAAAATGTATGCAAGTCCTCTGCAGTATTCCTGCAGCTTACCTTTGCTATCTAGTGTTGGCTTTTCTTTCTGATATTAACATGTGAACCAATTGGTATATGTCAGAAAATCCGGCCAGAGTCATAAGTTCAAATATTTAGTTCAAATTCTTTAGCAAATCCAATGGAGTTCTGAAGGGGGTACAGGAATTCCTAATGGCTTTAAGTTCCACTTTTGACCATACCAATAACCAAGGCAGGTTCTCCTCTACCAGACACAAAATATCCCAGAATGGAGCTGGAACAGCAGAAGGGAGAGGAGGAAAGGGAGGTAAATTCAGACAAGGAAGTTCTGGCAAAAGAAAAGGAGACGAAGAAGGAGGAAATATTTTGGCAGCCTTTTTCAATTCAGAAAGTGTTTTAGACAATCTTTTGTTTTCCATTTGCAAAGAAATGACTATTAGACCCTCTCTAAAAACTTCTAAGTACTGCTGAAAATAAGTACCGTCCCAGTTATTTTGTTTTGTTTTAGAGCTGGCTTTTTCTAATTGACTGTGCTGATGAACTAGCCTAGGTATTTCAAAGGTACTCCATGTGGACCATTGTAATTTCGGGTCTCTAGGAGTTATGTGAGACCATTTCTCTAAACATCTGCATGAAGAAATGCTGTAAGCATTTTTTTTTTTTTTTGAGATGGAGTCTCGCTCTGTTGCCCAGTCTGGAATGCAGTGGCACAATCTCAGCTCACTGCAACCTCCGCCTCCCAGGTTCAAGTGATTCTTCTGCCTCAGCCTCCCGAGTAACTGGGACTACAGGCACATGCCACCTTGCCTGGCAAATCTTTGTAATTTTAGTAGAGATGGGGTTTTACAATATTGTCCAGGCTGGTCTCGAACTCCTGACCTCCTGATCCACCCCCATTGGCCTCCCAAGCTGTAAGTATTAAACATAAGTCCAGTGTTTCTAAAGGTGAATCTCTCCTTAAGGAGGAAGACTCAGTTTTAAAAGTATAATCACCTATAATTTAGATCTTCCCTTTGCATGAGCCAAAAGTATCTAATTAATAGAATTTTGTTTTGGATCGAGTGTGCAACATATAGGAATAGCTCCTCAAATGTCAACCTTGTGTGGGTGCTTCCCTTTTACATGTCTTGGTGGTTCCAAGAAAATTGGTGGTTAGATGACCAGCCTTTCTGTGTGTCCACTGGGGTAAGCAAGGCTCCCGTGATGTTCTTCTTAAAAGACTTCTATGAGACTGTTCACATTGTAAGTGATTACCTCCAACGTTCCCACAAGACCTTAGCCACCTAAGGTGCCTTTTGGTTAGGAGAAATAGTGTCTTATTTGGCCTCTTCTTGTGTAGATTTATCAATTGAACAAAGCTTTAGAATCTGGCCAGCTTTAAAAATGACACTTTTTTTTTTTTTTTTTTTTGCTTAAGCCACAAAGATTCACTTCCTCTTTCCAGAGAGAAACTGTTTCCTCCCTGACTAAAATTTTGAATAAGAAAAAAGGTTGAAAATCAAAATCTCGAATGAATAATTCCAAAACAACCCCTTAATCTCAGAGAAAAGTAAAACTCACAAATTCATGATTAGCAGAATCTCTAGAGAGTAACAGATGAAACTCCTACCTTGAGGTAGAGCTTCAATTCCAACTTTGTCCAGTTAAAAATGTGTGTATCTCAAAATAGTGTGAATCTGCAACCGAGCCTGGAATGATTTGGACTGAGAGAGACCATACCAGAGACCTCCACTGGCTCTTGCGAAATTGGGCGAACGAAAATCATTTGTGCTGGTACTGTTACCAGAAGGGGGTCCTGATCCAGACCCCAAGAGAGGGTTCTTCCGTCTCATGAAAGAATTTGGGGTGGGTCCACAGAGTAAAATGAAAGTGAGTTTATTAGAGAAGTAAAGAAACAAAAGGCTACTCCATAGACAGAACAGCCCTTGGGGCTACTGGTTGGCTATTTTTATGGTTATTTATTGATTATATGCTAAACAAGGGGTAGATTATTCATGATTTTTTCAGGAAAAGAGCACGGAGTTCCTGGAACTGAGGTTTCCTCCCCTTCTTGGACCATAAAGGGTAACTTGCAGACATTGCCATGGCATTTGTAAACTGTTGTGGCACTGGTGGGAGTTTTTTACCATGCTAATGTATTATAATTAGTGTATAATGAGCAGTGAGGCTGACCAGAGGTCACTTTAGTCACCATCTTGGTTTTGATAGGTTTTGGCTGGCTACTTTACTGCATCCTGTTTTATCAGCAAGGTCTTTGTGACCTGTATCTTGTGCCAACCTCCTGTCTCATCCTGTGACTAAGAAGGCCTAACCTCCTGGGAATGCAGCCTAGCACATCTCAGCTTCATTTTACCCCGCTCCTATTCCAGGTAGAGTTGCTCTGGTTGGAATGCCTCTGATAGTCCCAGTGCTCCACCTGTCAGTGAAGTGACAGGGATCACAGAAGGTCCTTAAAAGGATTTCTTGGTTGCTGCACCTGATAAAAGCCTTCTTCCCTAGCAACATTCATCTCAATGATTGGCATTCTGTGTGGCAAGCAACAGGATCTAGACCACACTCTTGGTGTTTTGGTGACAAGATTTCATCACGCTACTCAGAGCTACATGTAATTTAAAACATATGCGTTATTCATTCCTGGAATTTTTCATTTACTGTTTTCTGACCACGATTGACTGTGGGTAACTGAAACCATAGAAAGAGAAACCACAGATAAAGGCAGACTACTGTAGTCAGAGGTTGCCAGAATGTTAATCTTAAATAATGAGATTCAGAAAAGATGATTAAGTATAGAGGTTATTTGAGTGCAAGCCTTGGGAATGGCCACCCACAAAAGCACTGACTCCAGACAAATAGGGTCAGCATTCGGTAAATGGCGAAGCTAAAGTTTCAGTTACGTAGGCAAAGACAGGGAAGTTCCAGCAGGATTACATTTTCCATAGAAGATCTGGCACACATGCCGTGGCAATTTGATTGTTTACAGATTGCTACATCCCAGTAGAGATTACTTGATTACTCTTTGAGGAGGGGTAATGATCTGAGGGGGTCTTATCTCTGGCACTGCTTGGATTTTTTAATTATTTACAGGAACAAAAGGCAGAATTTGCAGCTGGATGTCGTGTGACTCAAGTTATATAGGCACAGTCAAGACTCAGGATAATTTAAAGTTCCAACAGATTTAAGTTTGAACTATTTAATTCCACAGCCTAAAATATTTCCTGTCTTCCCCAGGCTAAGTCAATGGTTTGAAACTTTAGGGGAGGAAAAATAATTTTTTCTTTACTCCTCTGAGTTCTTAGTTAGACAGATCCCTGTAACAAAAGGCAGACGAGCAAGAGAAAAACAAATAGAAGTTTACATGTATGTAAGTAACGTGTGTACTTTAAATATACACAGAAGATAAGCAGAGAAATGAGGATATCTAAAAGAGATTACTTTGAATTCATGCTTGAATACTACTGTTCACTGAAAGCTAAGGAGGATTGGATAGAGGAAGGCTAGCTTTGGAGAGATATTCAGCAGAGCACGATAAACAGGGTAAGTTTTGTCATGCAGATTTAGGTCAGTGCTTCACTGTGATATCTGTCTCTAGTGATTTAGTCCTCTTTCTTTTCTTGGTACAGAAAGGGAGACACCCTTACGAATGAAGATTTCATTTATGGATGTAAATTTCTCTTACAAAAGTGTAACTTGTACTCAGACTTCAGAACTTCTCTTACGTCTGCAATTTCTTGAAATAATCGGCTCAAAATAATTCTTTTGCCAAAAGTTGTAGTATGGGGTGGCATGTTCTGGCCTTTATTTCTCTGGTGCAAATCTATTTTTGATAGAGATAAAAAGGGAAGAGGGGAGGAGAGAGGGCAATGAGGTCCCCTCTCTAGCCCCAACCCAGATTCCAGCTTTGCCCAGAGGGCTGTTTATTAGGCACAGTGGCTGTTTACATTAGCCTTTACTGGAAGAGAGTGGTCTCAGCAAAAAACTTGGGAAAACCTCTGACTAAAGTAGTCTGCCTTTATCTGTGGTTTCACTTTTCATGGTTTCAGTTACTCATGGGCAATTGTGGTCTGAAAATATTACATGAAAAACTCCAGAAATAAACAATTCATAAGTTTTAAATTGCATGCTGTTCTGAAATCTTGTTACACAACACCAGAGGTTTGGTCTAGGTCCTGCTGCTCACCACACGGAAAACCCATCCCTGAAATGAGTGTTGTCAGGGAAAAAGGCTTTAATCAGGTGCTGCAACCAAGAAGAACAGGAGTGAGTCTCAAATCCATCTCTCTGACTGACTAAAATTGGGAGGTTTGTATAGTGGAGAAGGAGAGAAAACAGGAATTAGGGAGGGGTAAGGAAGCAGTTATGATGGATGAAGGGTCTGGTGTCTCATTGTTTGGATGCAGTGATATGATGAGATGAACTGAATTCTCCTTCTGAGGAAGGAACTCAGATGAGACAAATGTAAGTTTGAAGTGTTAAGACCAGGGACAATCAATTTCTATGTTTATTTAAAAAACTGTAAATATTAGTCTCATGAGACAATTGAGGCAGTTTTAGTCCCCACTTTCTATTTATCAATTCCTCAGTCATGGGGAATCTGCTGGCCATTTCTTTTGGCTGCTTCATGCTGAATAGGGGGCATTATGGGATGATGATGAGGAATGAAAACGTGACCTCTGTAAATGGAAGTTCTCATGAGTACCTGGCTGGCATCCAGCTTGTTGAAACACTATGTGCCTCCAGTTGTGTCCTGTTATAATAAAAGAAAACAGGTTCTTACTGAAATTAGGCAAATAGCTATATCACCACAGATTAAGAATATTCAGAAATAGTTTCTGAATTCTGGAGAATGCAAATAGAGATAGAGAAATATGCATCAGGTTTTGTTTACAAGGCTAAAATAGCTACAAAAAAAAAAAAAGGAATTTATCTTGACTCTGAAAAGCAAAACAAAAAGAATTAACAATGTTTAAAACAAAAAAGCCACAAAAATTATTTCAGTCCTCTAATAGTTCAGCGCATGCAATTCACTCTTGTTTTCTTCATATTGGTTAACAATCTTCATGAACAAAAACAGCTTTGTAATTATAGTCCTGGACCTTTCATTTTTTAGTCCAATGGCATAATTGCCAAAGTTATCAGAAATCTATACTCGAGTCTTTTTCATGAAATCCTCTAAAGAAGTAAGCTGTTTTTTTAAAAAAACAAAAACAGGCCGGATGTGGTGGCTCACGCCTGTAATCACAGCACTTTGGGAGGCTGAGGCAGGTGGATCACCTGAGGTCAGGAGTTTGAGACCAGCCTGACCAACATGGCAAGACCCCATCTCTACTAAAAATAAAAAAATTAGCTGGGCATGGCGGCAGGCACCTGTAATCCTAGCTACTCCCGAGGCTGAGGCAGGAGAATCACTTGAACCCTAGAAGTGGTGGTTGCAGTGAGCCGAGGTTACACCACTGTAATCCAGCCTGGGCGACAGAGCAAGACTCCATCTCAAAACAAAAACAAAAACAAAAATCCAAGACATTTATTCTGTCATGGTTTTTGAGGCTAGAAGTCCAAAATCAAAACGTTAGCTGAGCTGGTTCTTTTTGGAGGTTCTGACAGAGAATTTCATGCCTTTCACCTCACTTTTGGTGGTTGCTGGCTAGGCTTGGCATGGCTTGCTTATAGCTGGATTACTGCAGTTTCCTCCTTCAGCAGCACATGGTGTTCTGCTCTCTGCATCTCTGCATGTCCTCTCTTCTTCTTATAAGGGGTCAGTTATCAGATTTAGGGCCCACCTAAAATGGCCCTATTTCCAAATAAGGTCACGTCTTGAAGTTCTGAGTGGACACAAATTTTGGAGGTACACTAGTCAACCCATTACAATAGTCAACGAGGAACTATCAATGACCCTGCTATAATTAAATTACCAATGTTTACACATTCTTTTGTCCGTAGAGATACTGTGACCATATTTAATTCTTTGGTAATTTCTTAATCCAGAAATGGTGTAGGTTTTCAGAAATCTAGATCAGCTTTATTCTGTTCATGTGTAAAAAATTTTCTAAGAACAAGAAGTAAGTTTTGGACTGTAGTTGATTATCAGCTGCTTTTTGAGAAGAATCAAAATGAGGCAATAATTGTGGATGACAAAAGTCTTAGGACAGCCAGAGTTAACGCAGTTGAAAAAGAAATTTGGTTATTTCTGTGTCATACAACAATTTAACATAATAATCATTATTGCTATTACTGATAACATATACTAAGACATATTAGAAGTTTAGAAATCTCCTACAACTTTGGAACACATTAATAACATATTTATATAAATATAACCCAAAGAAAGTTAAACACAACTTCATATTTGACAATGTTTTCTGTACAATTTTAACATATCAAATAAGCTTAAATGTCTCTCTTGGACTTTGGGAGAACTTAATATTTAAAAAGTTAGTTTGAGGTAAAAAACCTGAATTTAGAACTTGAAATTTTTGCTTTGCAAGTTTGTCAGATATCAAAGGTCTAAAACACTTGATATCCCAAAATAGGAACACAGGTCATTCATCTAGCCAAAATGATAATTCAAAGACTTCAAAAAAAACGAAAATGTTTATTCTTTGGTAGAGAGAAGACTCAGTTTCCCAAACAATAAAACCTAATAAAGGCAGCGTGAGGCCAACTAAATCTCTTTCTTTCTCCATTTTTCTGCTGTTTACTCAAAAGGTAAACAGCAATTTTTTATTATCTCTTATTACATGAAAATTTTGTTCAATAGATAAAACCAAATTTTAACATTTGTATAGTATGCTATTAATGTTAAAGCTAATTTTAATAGAACCTTATGAATAAATCTATTTAATTTTAATCAGTTTGACGAAAAGATAGTATTTCCATAAATCCTTTATAAACTTTCACAATTTTCTATGAAAAAATAGATAAATGCTCCAAGAAAAACCTTGTTATTCTGACACAGGGGCCCAGATGCTGGCCTTGCATCAGTTTGCTTTTGATATTAATGTTTAATTTGTAGAAAAACTCTGAACTAATTTTATCTCTCTCTCAAAATCAGCCCTTACAATCTCATGCACTCACCTCTTCCTTGATAGTCCCTAGGCCTGGAAGGATTGAATGATTCTAATATATAGCTCTGCATCTCACGAGAGCAACTCATTTTGACGGTGGCCTTCTCCTAGGACTGAACACAAGGCTTTGACTGGTGTCAGTGTTCAAGATTTAGCAGATGTTGGTGCCTTTTCCAGACCCAGGAGTCAAAGGCCTGTAACTTGACAGCACAAGGACTTTGAAAGCCATATAGAAAGTTATGTAGATATAAAACCTTAATTTCTTTATATTTTAATTTTATTTATTTGAGACAGGCTTTTGCTCTGTTGCTGAGGTCAGAATGCAGTGATGCAATCATGACCTGCTGTAAGCCTCAACCTCCTGATCTCAAGCAATCCTCCCACTTCAGCCTCCCAAATAACTAGGACAAGTGCCACATATCTTGCTAATTTTTTTTTTTTTTTTTGGTAGAGGTGGGACCTCCCTATATTGCCCAGGCTAGTCTTAAACTCCTGGGCTCAAGGGATCCTCCCATCTCAGTCTCCCGAAGTGTTGGGATTACAGGCATGAGCCACCACACCTGGCCCTTCATTCTTTTTAATTCCAGTTGTCCTAAGCCATCAAAAACCTAATAACAATGGTATAGGAATTATCTCAATAAAACACAGAATCTGTTTCTTAGTCCAGTTACCAAAAAGCAAAGAAAGACCATCTGCAGTGTGATTGCTTCTCCTGTGGTATCATAACTTTTTCATATTCCTCTCCCCTACTTACTGGTTCCTTTCTCCTTTATTTTACAAATCACCTTTTCAAGTCTATAATGTGAATCAACCTTTAGAAACTTCTGAGTTTAGACACATTCTTTTTCTCAATAGAGGCACATCTCCTTTGTCACATTTTATATACAGAATTGTATATTAATTAGAATTCTTATTCTTTAGTAACCTTACATTTTAGTGAAAAACCTAGGAAGCAAGAAATATCGAACTATCAGATATCAGTGTCTTCTAGATAAGAACATTCTATAATTTTTAAAGACATGTTTCCCCATTTCATAACCCTTTCTTAATTATTAGAAATTACCAAGACATATAATGACCATCCAAAGGATTTCAAGATTTTAAATTACACAAAAGGCCAGGCACGGTGGCTCACACCTGTAATCCCAGCACTTTGGGAGGCTGAGGCAGGTGGATCATGAGGTCAGGAGTTCGAGACCAGTCTGGGAAACGTGGTAAAACCCGTCTCTATTAAAATACAAAAAATTACCTGGGCGTGGTGGCAGGTGCCTGTAATCCTAGCTATTCAGGAGGCTGAGGCAGGAGAATCGCTTGAACTCAGGAGGCAGAGGTTGCCGTGAGTTGAGATTGTGCCATGGTACTCCAACCTGGGCAACAGAGTTAGACTCTGTCTCAAAAAAAAAAAAAAAAAAAAAATTACACAAAAAGTTGGCCTACAGCATTTACCCCCATTTATATTTTATTCATTTTTAGTAATTTATCTAGATTAGGAGAACTGAGATATTAGAAAAAACTAGTCATTATTTCATTGTCAACTATTTTTTAGAACCTGTGCAAATTAGGTGCTAACCTAAGTAAGAAGCTTAAAATTAAATACATGGGTATTTTCCTTTTTTTTTTTTTTTTAAGATGGGGTTTCACCATGATGGCCAGGCTGGTCTTGAACTCCTGACCTCAGGTGATCCACCCACCTCGGCCTTCCAAAGTGCTAGGATTACAGGCGTGAACCACCACGCCCAGCCAATACATGAGTATTTTCATCAATAACTCAGAAGATTCAGCTGTTTTCGTTAAACCAAAAACATTACGTTGGTCTTATTTATTTAAAAAATCACTCAAAGATAATTTTGTTTTTGGTTTGCTTTATAGTCTTGTAACCTTTTGTGCCAAACTCTGACTCCTTTAAATATGTAGCACAGATAAATATAAAACCTGGACCAAAAATGTATGCTGACAATTCCAAAGACATTTCTGTTTTTATTTTATGAATAATCTTAAAGCCAGCTTGTTTATTAAATATTTACTGAAGTCATGTGAACTTGAAAAATGCTAAGACTTGTTAACTCATGTAACTTTTATTTACAAGCCAATTTGGTACTCTGTAGACACAGCATATAATAAATGTACATTCACATAAACACATCTAGACATATATGCACACATATAAACAAAGACCCAATAGCATTTACCTTGAAACTCTAGCTGTGGGATAACAACACAAATTTGTCAGTTTACAAACATGTTCACATGGCTAAACTTTGTTTACCCCAATAGGTAATCCAATGAGGGCTGTGACCAAAATTTTGGGTAAAGCAATGGTAGTTTAATCTTACAGGACAAACCTCCCCAAACTCTAAGGAACACTGGGGCCAAGCATACCACAGAAGAACATCAGATACTGACTGGGCCTGACCAGGCTTAGAACAGTAGCATAAAAGCCTGCATACATGTAACTCCATCCTATTTTCCCATTCAACAGCAAAATGAATCCAGCAAAATGAATCCAACAGCAAAATGAATGCAACACTACAATTCAAAGACTCATGGAGTCCAATCATCCCCAGACTCCAAAAATGGTGGGACAAATAGCATTACAAAATAATAGCATTTTCCTTCATTCTTTTGGTTTATAACTATATGCAGACAAATTTTGAAGAATACACCCAAATCAACTGCATTCTAGGATCAAATTCCAACTTCCCATGACTTTGTCAACACACACACACAGAAAAAAGTTATCAAAATACAATCTAACTGCAGTAGTGACTAACAAGCCCCAGGAGTATCTGAACCATGGTTGGGGTGCTTCCGTTTCACAGTTGGTTGGGCTTGTTCAACCTGCAAACAGAAATTCCTTCAAAATTCCCCAAATCAAGAGGAGCCGATCCTGCCATCTGGCATCCAGAAAATATGCTCACTTGTCTGGGTATATGCATAAACAATTACTAACAAGCCCCCAAGAGTGTCCAGACTGAAATGATCAGAGTGCTTCCCTCTCTCAATTAGTTGGGCTTGTTCTACCTGCAAACATAAATTCCTTTAAAATTTCCCACACTGAGAAGAGCAGATCCCACTGATTGGGCCCACAAAAGACACTCACTGATCTGGATGCAGATGTCGTATTTCAAAGACTGTTCTTCCTAGGCAATCAGGAACACAGATGGGGCTGGCAACAGTGCTACCGGAGAGAGAGAGACACAAAAATCCACCTCTGGCTAAAAAAAGACAGGCAGCTAGCTGCTTAGGAGGGCTTCTGAGACTCTCCTGTCCCTCAACAGCCAAGTCACAAGCAATGCACTCCTGGTCAGGGTACCAAAATCTGTTACCAAAATGTCAGGAGTTTGGTCTAGGTCCTACTGCTCACTGCACAGAAAGCCAATCACTGAGACAAGTAGTATTACCAGCGAAGAAGGATTTAATCAGATGCTGCAGCTGAGGAGAGTAGAAAATAAATCTCAAATCCATCTATCCAACTGACTAAAATTGGGGGATTTCTCTTCAAGGAACCTTTATTTTACTTAATAGTGGCCCCAAAGCACAAAAGTAGTGATGCTGGCATATTGTTATGATTGCTCTATTTTATTATCATTTATAATAAATTTTACTATAAGTTTATATTAGGCCTATAAATTTATAATAATAAATAATAAAATAGATATTTTAATTTAGGCACACTCTTACTGTGCCTAAATTATAAATTAAACTTTATCATAGATATATCACAGTGTATATAAAGAGTTTGGTTGTGGTTTCAGGTTTCCACTGGGAGCCTTAGAATGTACCCTCCTTTGGATAATGGGGGACTAAAATAGAGGTTTTGTAAAGTTTCTTGCAGATCCAACATTCCAAAGTTCTTCATTTCCAGCAAATTCAGCTCAGAGAGTTAGAGTCAAACTTTATTTGAAGACTTTTTAGTAATTCGATGTTAATTGGAAGTGATTTACAAAATGGAATAAACACTAAGTTTGTAAAAAGTAGAAAAAATATTTTTAAAGTGAAGTACATAACAAAATACCTTTCTCAGATGTGTCATAAAAAGTTCCCTAGAACAGAAAATGTATTTTGAGGAAAATCTTGAAAATTGCAAAGTATCTTTAAAGAGAGTTCAACCGTGGCCTGAAGTTGCAGCAGACACCCACGCCCTATCCCACCACCCGGGCCGGGTGCCACTTCCATGTGCTGTGCTCTGAGAAGAGCTGGCTGAGTTCAGGAAAGCTGAATTAGGGTTGTCAGAGTGATTCATTTCTTCACTGCTAACAGGTGAAAAAAAAATTGTTTTAAAAAATGCATTTTCAGATCCTAATTATGCTTTTTTCCCTTAAGAATGAAACTTTCACTTTGTTGAGTCTATTTTATTCTATTTATTCATTTTTCTTCTTGAAATTTCTGACTCCTTTAGTAGGCTGACAAAGCCCACCACCATTCATATTCAACTTAGCTGACTAATTTTCTCATTTACAGTTGGTGGGCATGCTGAAATTGCTGGGCAGTCTTTCTGACTTTCTTCTGCTGTGGAGACCATTTGTGAGTTGCCAGGTAATGGGCAGGAGGGAGGGATTTCTCCCAACTATAACATCCAGGCTTTCAAACACTTGAATGCCAACAGTTCAACTCTCTTATCAGAGCCTCAGCATTATTCCTGAAGCTCCTCACAATAAACTTCTGTACTAAATTAATTAAAGAAAAGCCTGATAATTCCACTCCGAGGCATTCCAATAAAAGTAATTTCAGATACATAATGCACAACTGGCTTTTCCACTTGCCTTCCAAATGAATCACTCATGGTATTTAGCACTGTTTGCATTAATCAGGAAGACCATCAAATCCTTAGGCAGAAGAGGGAAACTGAAAGTTTTGGGAAACAAGAGCTTTGTGAAGTGTGGTGGTCATTAGATTATCTGTGTGAAGTGTGGTGGTCATTAGACTATCTAAATAAATGGTAGACAAGAGGCTGTAGGGCTAACTCCTACCTTTCATAAAGAAGGAGCAATGTTAGGAAAGAATATGATGGGAGCTACTGTAGAGGAACAATTATTCACTGAACATTTGTTAAAACAGTAAGAAAGACTTTGTTCAAGACTATTGTAATACCAGTCAACTCTATTGGACTAGAAGAGGGAGATTGAGCTAAACTCCTAATAGAGCAGATGGCTTGGGACTTTCTGCCAATGGGCAGAATGAGGGGTCAGTGGATGGAAAATTACTAAGAGGAGACCTTAAGGGAAGGAGGATTCTTGCTAAAGGCAGGCAGAGGACTTGGACATCAAGGATGGGGGCAGGGAGGAACTTGATCAGATGTCAGGGGTGATCCGATATCAAGGTGAGGAATAACTTAGCGGGATTCTTGCTGACATTGAGTTCACCAGGGGCACACAGAAAATGAAGGTGAGGCCTAGTAGAGAAAAGAGCTCAGGGAAGTCTAACTAAAGTTTGATTACAGAGACTGTCTTTGTCACCGATCTTCAGGTATTTTGTGATAAAATAGTAAAAAATGGGCTCATGAGAAAATCAGAGGATTAAACATTAGGTACTGGGCAGAATTCAGTGAAGATGGTTATCTGTGGGTGGAAGTGAAGACCACAGAGGCCTCAGCTCCTGGGCAGCCCTTCAAAGTCCACAGTCGCCTCTGCCTGTGAGTTAGTGTGGCCCTGCCTAAGGACATATATGATCTCAGCATGGCAAAAAGTCTGGGGTGGGAGCCCCAGGTCAGTTATTGCTGGTGTTGCCTCCTAGAAGCTGCACCTCCAGTTACTTGCTCACCACAAGGGGAGGCTGGCTGAGGTGCTGTTGGCTCCCAGCCCAGCAGCAGGCATAGAGAAGCTCCCACGCGAGGTGAGGGCCCGTCCTGATGCACGGTTTTCCTATCACCAGCATTGCACAGCAGTGCTCTTGCATGGCTGGCCCCATCCTACCTCTTTAGTTTCCACAAATCTTTTATATCTGATTTCTCCGTCATCTATCCAGCTACCAGTTCTTCCTTCCAGGATCTGGTGTGTCCAGTTTGCTGTTCTTGGTGGAGTCAGTATTGAACTGACAATGCATTTATGTAGCCTGCAACCCATAAACTCTAAAAATCTAATATGTTCATTTTCACAAGCCCACAAAAGATCTTATGCCCTAGTCCTACAATCTCTTCATCAATAATGTACATGAGGGGCATTAAATGATGAATTGACCCTGCCAAAATTAAATTCTGGCTTAGAGAGATGCTACAGAAGACAGGTCATATAAAGACAAATAGAAGCAAAGTGAATGTCCAGTCTTTAACTAGGTTCTCCTTAACCTGGGACTGAGAGCCATGAGATTGGTGACTGCTGTCATGTGACACTATTACGATGTATTATCCATATGTTAAGGATCATACTAAACATGCACATTGACAGTGGGCCTACTGTCAGTTCATATTCAACTTACCTGCATCATGGTCTCATTTACAATTGATTGGCACACTGAGGGAGCCTTGTAGCTGAAGTAGCTGTTCAGGCGGGTTTTACTTGATTCTTGATTCTTCACAAGGTGCTGAGGCTCTATCAGGCTGAGAGGTCTGCCGAAGGTTATAGGGGAAATAAGTGACAGGGCTGGAAGTCCAGCCTCACCCTTGTGATTCCAAGTCCAGACTCGTTCCTACATGTCCATAGTCATTTGTACACACCATCGGTGCTGGTCAGTGCGCCTCACTCACCCATTAAAGGCTGGCCATCTAACTTCCGAATTCAAGGGTACCTCCCTCATCTTGCAGCCGTCTGTTGCCTGCCACAAGAACAGGGTGGGATTAAGAGCAGCAGCTGCAGCTCCAGCAGCTGAGGGCAGCTCTGGGCTCCCTAAATCCACCAGTGGAGACCGACATGCAGCTGTGGGGGAAAAAGTTTAACAGCCTTGATCTTTTTCCTTCCAGTATGTCCTGCCTTTAGCTTGCCTACCTTGTCCTGTCTGCTGGCTTGGCATTGACTTTCAGAGAGATATGCTCCACACTACACGAGTGGTTTTAAGCTCCTGGCCCTGTCGATCAACGTTCTTCCCCCTGAGCCTCTGGTTTCTCTGTGCCTGTCCTGCATCTCTGAAATCAAGTGATGTTTATTCATAGCTCTCTAAACCTCTGGCTTGGGTTTCTTCTGGTAAAGACAAACTCTTCTTTCTGCTGAGGAATTATTCAACACTCCAGCCTTCTCTCCACTTCCTCTTTCATCTCTAAACCTTTCAGGAAATGACAGACAGGTCTTGTTTAGAAAAAATGTGAAAGCTGCTCCAGCACAGGTCTGTGGCCACTCTAGTCTGTTTGGCCTCCTCCGTGGAGGAAAAAAGCTTTGGCTCACTCCATTTTGCTTTCCTCTGATTTACTTTTGAGAACGCTGGCTGAATGCTTTAGTCATTCACAAAGTTGGCTTCTGACACAGAAACCTCTCACTTTCTCTGGCCTGAGTGCTTGGCATCTCTCCTCCCTCCAGCTACCACGTTCTTCAGCTCCTTTAGAAAGATCAGTATTGTTCACGGTGGCGATCAAAGAGGCATTGTTTACAGTATTATCTCATCTCCCAACTTCTCCATCGTAATTGGAAAATTGATTCCCTACTGAGTGGCACAGCCATATTTCTTATGCAAAAATATTAAATTTTCCCTCTTAACAATTGATTCATGTCCATTGTTGTGAATGTAACACAAAGAAACAAAATATCTTTATAAATGAATTGGACCTGGCTGGCTCGAGTGTAGAACCACTTGTTGGCATCCTCACACCAGGGCATGTGGGAAGAAGTACATTGGCACATCTGTGGCGATACCCATTCCTGAGGGTGGTGAAGAGATGGATTGAGGCTGGTGACGCTTGGGAAAGGTGTTCATAAAAAATACCCTCACTTATCAGCAAACTCAGAGATAAAGACAAGGCAGAATTCAAGGCTTTCAGATGCCAATTTCTTTTCAAACTAGAGTAAGAATTCAGTGTAAGTAAATCCATAGAAAGAAATTGGATCACTGGTTGCCACTGAGAGGCAAAAGGAGAGTTGGGATTGACTGCTAATAAGTGCTTTTTGGGGTGATAAGAATGTATGGGACCAGATACTTGTGTTGGTTACACAACCTTATGAATATTCTAAAACACACTGCATTCTATACTTTAGAAAATGTTAAAGCAATGTCTTGGCCAGCAGGGACCTCACAGCACAGCTCCTCTGATCAGAACATATGCCAGACTAACCAATTGTCCCCACTTGTCTGGGACTAAGGAGGTTCCTGGGGTCTGAGACTGTCACTACTGAAGCCAGTGACAAAGAAGAATGATTCAGTCACCCTAGTGTGTGCTGTGGCACTGTTCAGGAATGACAGTGAAGGCAGACAACCTCCCATTTAACAGAGCGATTTCTCATTCACAATGCTCTTGCTGCCACCTTGCGAAGTAGCTGCCAGGCAGGTTTTCCTTAATTCTTGTTTCTTCACGAGGAACTGAGACTCTAACAGGCTGAGAGGTCTGCCTAAGGTTATAAGGAAAATAAGTGACAGGGCTGGAAGTCAAGCCTCATCCTTGTGATTCCAAGTCCAGACTTTCCTACATGTGGATAGTCATTTGTATGCACCATCACTCCTGGTCAGTGCACCTCACTCACCCCCTAAAGGCTGGTGATCTAACTTCCAAATTCAAGAGTACCGCCTTCATCTTTCCTTCCCACCACCAGAAGCTGCCTCCTGCAGAACCTCTCAACACAGTGATCCACTCAGTGCCATCTCTAAGTTCATCTTCCTTGTCCCACTGCCATCTCTGGAGGCAGGGACTGTGTGTCAGTCATCTCTGCTCTTGGCTCCTGTTACCTTGCCTGGTGCTTGATAAGCCCCAGCTGAAGGAAGCCTGGCCTCTGTTCCAAAGAACAAACAGGATCAAGGGTCCCAGAGAAGAGAATCTCCTGTTGCCGATCTCTTTTTTTTTTCCCCATCTCTTTTTTATTCTTTTCTTCCGGCCAAATTAGTCTTTTTTCCTAATGTGTTCAGCCTTTCTTAGGCTCATTTTCTGAGGAGCTTGCTGGTGGAGCTGGAACAGTCTGTCTCCTTTCCTGGGTTCTGACGTGCTGCTTTTTAAATTGTGTTGTAAACACGCTCCAAAGGCCAAGTCAAGCCAATGGGCAACAGGCAATGAGTGGTGCAGCTCATGCAGTGAGGACTGTGGCTCGGGAGAAAGGACATGCCAGAAAGTAGGCAGACTTCCAGCAGGCAGGCAGTTCTGGAAAGTCTTAATATCAGGTAAGGCTGTCATCAGTCTTGACCATAGGATGCATGCCAGTTTGGGGACAGATGGGTAAGGCGAGGTTGCTACTGCCAAAAGTAAGGCAGGGTTCCAGAAAAGAGAGATGGAGTGCTGGAAGGTACAAGGAAAACTCTAGGCACAAGGTTTCAGAGCTGAGGTAAAGGTAAAAAGATTGAGGGTCAGGCTGACAACATGGGCAACGTGACATCAAATCCAAAAGCATGGAATTAGAAGACCCAGACCATGGAGCTCCAATGGCCAAGGGATGCTAGCTGAGGGGGCAGGTGGGCAGAAACTGTGACCAGGAAAAACTTGGCACAGATGATCCACTTAAATGAGGGGGTGGAGCTGTCCTTGCAAACCAATGATGCAGCTAATGCCATGCAGTGGATCTTCCTTCCCCCTAAACAGATAGTGTAAGTATGACTTTGAGAAATGTGCTATAAGCACACAGAAACTCATGCATACATGCAGGGAGGAGATTCACTTTTAATTTGTTTTGCTTGCATCTGTTTACTGATGGGAGTCAACAGTATCCTGTACACATACTAGATACCAACGAAAGTTTCCTCAGATAATCTCAAGACAGCCACTTCTCCCATGGCTTATTATTATTATTATTAAAATTATATTTGTACTGTCTTTTTTTGTCTCTGTTTTTATTTTTATTTTTTTTTATTCCTATAGGTTTTTGGGGAACAGGTGGTATTTGATTACGTAAGTTCTTTAGTGGTGATTTGTGAGATTTTGGTGCACCCATCACCAGAGCAGTATACACTGAACCCAATTTGTAGTCTTTTATCCCTCACCCCCCAGACTTTTTTCCCTCAAGTCCCCAAAGTCCATTGTATCATTGTTATGCCTTGCATCCTCAAGGCTTAGCTCCCATTTACAAGTGAGAACATACAATGTTTGGTTTTTCATTCCTAAGTTACTTCACTTAGAATAATAGTTTCCAGTCCCATCCAGGTTGCTATGAATGTCATTAATTTATTCCTTTTTATGGCCCAGTAGAATTCCATTATGTGTATGTATGTGTGTAAATATATGTATGTATATATATGTGTGTGTGTGTGTGTGTATATATATATATATATATATATATATATATGATATATATAACATTTCCTTTACTGATGGGCATTTGGGCTGTTTCCATATTTTTGCAATTACAAATTGTGCTACTATAAACATGCATGTGCAAGAATCTTTTTCGTATAACATCTTCTTTTGCTCTGGGTAGATACCCAGTAGTGGGATTGCTGGGTCAAATGGTAGTTCTACTTTTAGATTTTTAAAAGAATCTCCACACTATTTTTCACAGTGGTTGTACTAGTTTACCTTCCCATCAGCAGTGTAGAAGTGTTCCCTTTTCAGCACATATACACCAACATCTACTATTTTTTTTTAATGGCCATTCTTGTAGGAGTGAGGTGGTATCACATTGTGGTTTTGATTTGCATTTTCTTGATCATTAGTGATGCTGATCATTTTTTCATGTTTCTTGGCCATTTACATATATTCTTTTGAAAATTGTCTATTCATGTCCAAAAGCCCACTTTTTGATGGGATTGTTTGTTTTTTTCTTGCTGATTTGTTTGAGTTCCTTGTACATTCTAGATATTGGTCCTTTATTGAATGTATAGATTGTTGAATGTAAAGATTGTGAAGGTTTTCTCCCACTCTGTGGGTACTCTCCTGACTGTTCCTTTTGCCGTGCAGAAGCTCTTTAGTTTAATTAAATTTCACCTATTTATCTTTGTGTTATATTTGCTTTTGGGTTCTTGGTCATGAAGTCTTTGCCTAAGCCAATGTCTAGAAGAGTTTTTTCGATGTTATCTTCTAGAAATTTTAGTTTCAGGTCTTAGATTTAAGCCCTGGTACTATCTTGAGTTGATTTTTGTATAAAGTGAGAGATGAAGATCCAGTTTCATTCTCCTTTATGTGGCTAGCCAATTATCCCAGCACCATTTGTTGAAGAGAGTGTCCTTTCCCCACTTTATACTTTTGTTTCCTTTGTCAAAGATCAGTTGGCTATAAGTATTTGAGTTTATTTCTGGGTTTCCTATTCTGTTCCATCGTTCTACATGCCTATTTTTATACCAGGACCATGCTGCTTTTGTGACTATGGCCTTCTAGTATACTTTCAATTCAGGTAATGTGATATCTCCAGATTGGTTCTTTTTGGTTAGTCTTGCTTTGGTTATGCAGGCTTTTTTTTTTTTTTTTTTTTTTTTGGTTCCATATGAAGCTTAGGATTGTTTTTTTCTAGTTCTGTGAAGAATGATGGTGGTATCTTGATGGTAATTGCATTAATTTGTAGATTGCTTTTGGCAGTATGGTCATTTTCACAGTATTGGTTCTACCCATCTGTGAGCACAGGATGTGTTTTCATTTATTTGTGTTGTCTATGATTTCTTTCAGGAGTGTTTTGTTTTCCTTGTAGAGTTCTTTCACCTCCTTGGCTAGGTATATTCCTAAGTATTTTATTTATTTATTTATTGCAGCTATTGTAAAAGGGGGTACGTTTTTTATTTGATTCTCAGCTTGGTCTCTGTTGGTATATAGCAGAGCTGCTGATTAATGTACACTAACTTTGTATCCTGAAACTTTACTGAATTCATTTATCAGTTCTGGGAGCTTTTTGGAGGCATCCTTAGGGCTTTTTGTTTTTGCTTTTTTTTTCCTTGAGACAGAGTCTCACTATCTCCAAGCTGGAATGCAGTGGTGTGATCTCAGCTCACTGCAACCTCCGACTCCCTGGTTCAAGCGATTCTCCTGCCTCAGCCTCCCAAGTAGCTGGGATTACAGGCACGCACCACAGTATCCAGCTAATTTTTGTATTTTTAGTAGAGATGGGGTTTCACCATGTTGGCCAAGATGGTCTCGATCTCCTGACCTTGTGATCTGCCTGCCTAGGCCTCCCAAAGTGCTGGGATTACAGGTATGAGCCACCGCACCCGGCCTCGGGTTTTCTAGGTATACAATCATATCATCAGCAAACTGATTTGGATGCCCTTTATTTCTTTCTCTTGTCTGATTGCTCTGGCTAGGACTCTTAGTACTAATTGAATAGAAATGGTGAGAGTGGGCATCCTTGTCTTGTTCCAGTTCTCAGAGGGAGTGCTTTCAACTTTTTGCCATTCAGTATTAGGTTGGCTGTGGGTTTGTCATAGATGGCTCATATTACATTGTGGTATGTCCTTTCTATGCCGATTTTGCTTAGGGTTTTAATAATACCCCCATGGCTTACTAAGTGATGACTGTCTTTAGATGAGGTTGTGGTTTTGTTTTTGTTTTTTAACATTTTGACTAGTTTAAAAAGCATTGAGTTGTTATTCTCAATAACAACTCAACTTATTAAGGAGAAAGGGAGAGAAAAAAAATGAAAGTCCCATTATACATGATACTGATTGTTACTCATATTTTATGCTTTCTAGCAAACCCCTTGTTCACAAAGTTGTTCAGAATGCCCTATTTCCAGCCTTTGGCACCAATCTGCAATTGCAGTGTTGCCTTTGACCTTCATCCTAACATCCACTCTCATTAGTGCCATTTTCTTCTGGTAGGATCATGATTTAACACTAATTACTTCCACCACAAAGTTCTGCTTTGTCAAATCAGATCACGACACAGAAATAGCACAGGCATACTTTCCTCTAATTTAAAAGGTATATGTGGAAAACTAGTATTTAGCCTTAGGCTTGGGACTCCTCAGTACCTGTGAAATCTTGGGGCTCGTGTTTGTATTTCCTGAGGGTACAAAGGTTTCAGGTAAGGCAGAGTCAGCAAACTTGTGGCCTGTAGGCTGCTTCCAAGCTATTAAACTGTCTTGTTGACAGAACATGAAAACTGAGAGGCCAGGAGTGGTGGCTCATGCCTGTAATCCCAGCACTTTGGGAGGCCGAGGCGGGGGGATCACCTGGGGTCAGGAGTTCGAGACCAGCCTGTCCAATGTGGTGAAACCCTGCCTCCACTAAAAATACAAAAAATTAGCCAGGTGTGGTGGTGGGCACCTGTAATCTCAGCTACTCGGGAGGCTGAGGCAGGAGAATCACTTGAACTCAGGAGGCAGATGTTACAGTGAACTGAGATCGTGCCATTGCACTCCAGACTGAATGACAAGAGCAAAACTCTATCTCAAGAAAGAAAAGAAAAGAAAAGAAAAAAAGAAAAACTGAGAGTTCCATCTCCCTCTGAAAGTTCCATCTCCCAATTGTGAGATTTCACTGCAGTCAGCTGGACTTGAGTGCTGGATGCTCCTTTTGGACAGATATAGGTTCTCTGCAGTCCCCACCCCTCTTTATTGTTTTTTGCCAGCTACATCCTTTGGTGATGGTCACCTGCCTGGGGCCTAGAGGCCTATCAGTTTGCAAGTTCATGAAATTAGCACTTAGGTGAAACTACTTGACTGTAGTGGACAAATCATTCCATCATCCCCCCTCCTCATTTGAAATATCAAAACGGGGGTAGGCCATAACTCTCTCCTCCTAGCCTTTCTCACCTCTCTTCTAGTTCATCTGTATTCTCCAGATCCTTTCTCCTATGACCAATAAATCCCCACCTTTAGGCTTTGGGCTTCTGCTTTTCTCTCTGGACCTTCTCCCTGAGATGGCTCCTGCATTCCTGTGGTCCCCTAATTAACTCTTGGCTGATGAGCCCCACAAAGCTCTTGGTACCCTCATCTTTTCCCTCACGGTCTCATGCTAGGATTAAATGTGGAGAGCAATGGAGACTTGGCTTTACTGCAGGACAGCTCTGAATCAAATCCTGGGTTAGGAGGGTGGCTGTGGGCACACATGGAGCATCCCTGAGCCTTCACCCCTCTGTGATGATTGTAACATTACTTATGGCAATTGAGGATATTTAAGGTCATCTGCAGTGGATACTTGGCAATGGCAGCTGTTTCTTAAGCCCAGGGTCGCTGGGTACCAAAGCCTTGTTGTTTCCACACTATCGCACTGCCTCAATCCCAGAAGCCTTGTCTCCAAATGTGACTTTTTACACTGGGTTGTCAGCGTTGTCTCCCTTGCTGTTGCCCAGGAAGAGGCCTGCCAGAGAGTTGACGATGGATGCACAGGCAGGCCACCCTGAAATGTGGCACAAGGTAGAATCTGCTGACAAGGCAGATTATCACGGAGTTTTTCAGGAGTCTGGAAGTGACAAGAATGGTGCATTTGCCCGGTGGCACTCCGCAATCCTGTCACATCAAATTGGAGCTGTTATTTCTATGATTAGCAGCAAAGGAAGCAACTCAATGCTCTGGAGCTTCCTTATTAACAATCATGACCAGCAGAGAAGCAAAGGCAGGAAAGCAGAGTGTCAGTGGTGACCAGAGGTTTCCTCCGTTGCTTCCACAAGCATCTTTTTCTCCTTAATAATGGGCTACACTTTCAGGAAACATTTATCTTATGTTTTATTATACTCTTGTGCTTTAAAAAAAAATGAAAATGCAGATATTTCACAGAACTGGGGAAGGATAGGGAGGGGAAGGGAGAGGAAAGGAAGTGAGATTTGGTCCACTTCTAACACTGGGTTTGGTGCATTGCATTCATTCTTTCACTTTCCGTGATTGGACTTAGCTTTTTAAGATTCTAGGATAGGTGTAAGTGTAGAAATATGAAGTCATCAAATGTAATACCTGGCTGGGTGGTGGCTCACACCTCTAATCCCAGCACTTTGAGAGGCCGAGGTGGGTGGATCACTTGAGGTCAGGAATTGAAGACCACCCTGATCAACAACGGTAAGACCCCATTTCTACTAAAAATACAGACAAATTAGGGTGGTGTGGTGGCACATGCCTGTAATCCCAGCGACTCAGGAGGCTGAGGCAGGAGAACCGCTTGAACCCAGGAGGTAGAGGCTGCAGTGAGCTGAGAATGCCCCACTGCACTCCAGCCTGGGTGATGGAGTGAGACTCTGGAAATAAATAAATAAATAAATAAATAATAAAAAAATAGAATGCAATACTGTCTTCATTTTACAATTGAGAGGGAAGTCACGTGATGGCTGGTGATAAAAAGGGGAGGTGGCAGGTCTCCTTACCTCTTCAAACCACAAGTCTCCATGTGTCTGAGACTCAGGGACATTTGCAATACTGTTGAAAGGTCAGGGGACATTGGCGAAAATAACTATGCAAGCAGAGAATCTTTTTCTTCCTGTGCAGAGAAAGAAAATCCCAGCTTCTCCGTGTGGAAGCCGTGCTATATGTGCTCCCTGAGCACACTGGAATATGCAGAGATGGTAAAACTATTAAAGTCTGATTTTCGTTTTGTTAAAAAGATAGCTAAGAAGAAATTATTTCGTTTCTTTTTATTATTGGATATTGCCTTGTCTAGGCTAGGTACCTGGAACTGAGACAGCTGTCTCTATTAGGAGTCCCAGGCTGGCACCCTGGGATGGCAGAAGAAAAGAGGGAAGGAACTAAGGTTTTGAAGATGAATACGGGGAGTGACAACCATTCTTGGAAGCGAGATGCTTCCAGCCTTCTCTTATGTGCGACGTTAAGTTTTCCTTATTTTTAAAGGAAATGCAGTCAGGGTTTTATATTCTGCCAATGAATGCATCCCAAGGCATTTCTTTGAGATTCTGACACATCATCTGCTAAAGGGAAATAAACAGTGGAGAGTTGGAGCCGGCTCACACCAGCCAATTGTTAGAATCTCCTCTCAACTCTACATTCAGTGGCATCACATTGGTGGCTCCAGTGAAGTCATGCTGATGGTTTAAAATTCTTTATGGTAGGAGTATTTATATGGCAAAAATCACACTACAAATTGGGGCTTTTTTGGGAGTCAGTTTACTAGCACACTGCTGGAAAAAATAAAATCGTACAGAACCACTGAAATAATTAGAGATAATATGTCTAAGGCCTCTATTAACTTGCTTGCTAGAGCAAATAAAATTTACTGCATTCTTTCTTGCTCCTGAGCACCCTCCCCACTGTACTACCATACCTTCTATTGCTTCTGAACACCCCCATTACCCCACCGCTCCTGAACAGCCCCAATGTATTCCCCACTGTTCCAGACATCCCCAGTGGATGCCCCCTGAGCATCTCCCACTGAGCACCTGCCACTGTGTCCCACCTCTGCTCCTGATCACTCCACAGTGTACCATTTCTGCTCCTGATCACTCCCACCATGCACCATCTCTGCTCCTGATCACTCCCACCGTGCCCTATCTCTGCTCCTGATCACTCCCAACGTGCCCCACCTATGCTACTGATCACTCCGACTCTGCCCCACCTCTGCTCCTGATCACTCCCAATATACCCCACCTCTGCTCCTGATCACTCCCACTGTGTCCCACCTCTGCTCCTGATCACTCCCACTGTATCCCACCTCTGCTCCTGATCACTCCCACTGTGTCCCACCTCTGCTCCTGATCACTCCCACTGTGTCCCATCTCTGCTCCTGATCACTCCCACTGTACCCCCTAGTTCTCCTGAACACTTCCCACTGTAACCACCACTGTTCCTACACATCCTGCGTTACTCCTGAACACCCCTACTTTAGCCCCATGTTCCTGAACACCCCCACTGTACCCCTCTGCTCCTGAACACCCCCACCGCACCCCCCTGCTCCTGAGCACCCCCACTGTACCCCGTTCTCCTCAACACCCCCACTGTACCCTCACTTCTGAACACCCTCACTTTAGCTCCCTGCTCCTAAACAACCCCACTGTACCCCTCTGCTCCTGAGCACCCCCACTGTACTCCCTACTGCACTTGAACACCCTCACTGCTCCTGAATACCTCCACTGTACCCCCTTGCTCCTGAACACCCCCACTGTACTCTCTACTGCACTTGAACACCCTCACTGCTCCTGAACACCTCCACTGTACCCCTTACTACTCTTGAGTACTCTCCACTATATGCCCCACTACTCTTAAACATCCCTATCTGTATCCCTCACTACTTCTATACACTCCTCACTGTACCTCCCATTGCTCCTGAGCCCCCTCCCCCATTGTAACCTCCCCTGGCAGTCAATACAGTTACCATTGCTATGCATGGCTGTCACTGCCAATCACTGAAATGTCCTCATGTATATCTATCACTCATTTGTGGTTTAGAGTCCTTGTAGGAGCCTTCAGTTGGCTGCGCTGAAGTCAGGTGTGCATACCCTCAATGCCAGAAGGTATAAAGAAAGATGATCTCTGTGTTGTGACTAGCTGTGCCCTGGCCACAACCAAGACTCCATGGTGGAGTCCAGGAAGTAGGAAGGAGATTCACATACTGGGTAGAAGAGAAAGAACCTGGTAAACACTCAGTGTCTTTGCATAAAATAAATCATATTATTGCTCTTTGGATATGCATTTTCTGATGGGTGATGTTCGAGGTGGTCTCAGGTCATTTTTCTCATGTACCTCTGTGGATAGGTAGTGATGGCTCAGTCCAAAATGTACACACATCTTCCTCAAAGAGGACAGTGAAGTCTATATAGTAGTTCCTTGGTATCCATGGGAGATTGGTTCCAGGACCTCCCTCAGACACCAAGATCTGAGGATGCTCAAGTCCCTCATATAAAATGGTGTCATATTTTTCTCTAACCTAAGCACATCCTCCTGTATATTTTAAATCAGAGATCCCCAACCTTTTTGACACCAGGGACTGGTTTTGTGAAAGATAATTTTTCCATGGACTAGGGTGGGGAGATGGTTTTGAAGTGATTCAAGTACATTACATTTATTGTGCACTTTTTTCTATTATTATACTGTAATATACGATGAAATAATTATACAACTCATCATAAAGTAGAATCAGTGGTATCCCTGAGCTTTTTTGCAGCTCAGGAAATGGGGGTGTTGGGAGACAGTGACAGATCATCAGGCATTAGATTCTTATAAAGAGCACACAACCTAGATTCTCATTAGATTCATTAGATTCTCGTAAGGAGCACATGCAACCCTCACATGTGCAATTCACAATAGGGTTCATGCTCCTATGAGAATCTAATGCCACTACTGATCTGACGGGAGGCGGAGCTCAGGCGATAATGCGAGTGATGAGAAGCGGCTGTAAGTGCAGATGAAGCTTCCCTTGCTCGCATGCTGGCCCTTGGCTCACCTCCTGCTGAGCAGCCCGGTTCCTAACAGGCCACAAACCAGTACCTGTCCATGGCCTTGGGGCTGGGGACCCCTGCTTTAAATCATTTCTAGTTTACTTATAATGTCTAATACAATGTAAATGCTTTGTAAATAAATAGTTTTTATACTGTGTTTTTAAAGTTTGTGTTTTTTTATTGTTGCATTATTAGTTTTTAGCTTTTATTGCTTTGAATATTTTTGGTCTGCTTGATTGAACCCACAGACGTGGAACCCATGGATACGGAGGGCCAACCACATTCCTTTTTATTAAGGTATATTACAGAATGTATACACAAGGCTCCTTGGTTCCAAGAAACAGACTGATGCTAGCCAACTGAAAGAAAAAGGACTTCAGGCTAGGAAAAACCTGGGCTGCTCCTGGATCTGGGAAGCTAGCCGAGAAAATGGGCGGCTCTAGCAGTGGCTTCTGACTTTCAGGATGGACTCAGTCTTTTGCTCGTAGCTCACATAGGCATCTGTTATTTGGCATCCCTACTTCTCTCCTGCTTTGGCTTATTTCTAGCTCCAGAAACCTGGTTTGGATTTTGATTTGGCCCATTATTAATCTTCTGTTGGGCAGAAAGCCTCAAGGATCTTTGGCCAGGCTAAGAAATGAGCCTTGTGCTCACACAGTTTATTCAATGACCACCCACCCATGCCCGAAGAATCACATAGAGTTGCTTTCTTGAACACCTTGATTAGAAAGGCCTTTTAGGTGTGGCAGATACCTTGTCTCACCCATGTCTGCTTTGAGGTTCCTCTAATTGTGACCCAACGCCTCTCCCTGTCTTTGGGAAGTCATTGTCACTTTTTGGAAAATAAGGAAACCATTATTTAGTAAGGATTATGCATTGCATCTGCTGTTATGCATTATATACCTTATCTCAAAGAATCCTCACCTCCCCTCTCTGAGGTAGGCAGCACTCCTAGTTTACATATGAGGAAATGGAGGCTCACCAAGCTTATGAGCGTGAGATACGGTGGTGGAGCTGGATTTCAAATCTACAGTGACCATGCTCCAAACCTGTGCTTTTTTCCCCTACCCCAAGATACCTTTGTTGACATGCCTGTGACAATGCCAAGACATTCCTGTCCTAGTTATCTATGGCTTTTTGAAGATAACTTCTAATTAGGAGACTTTTCTAACAGGGAACAGTTCAAGAGTAAAGCAAAAAACGGTAAGGGGGAAGATAAAGGACTAGAGATGAAGGTGTTCATCTTGCTGAGCTGAGGCTGCTATAGAAAATCAGTCTTTATCCATAGATGGCCCTTCATATGGCCAGAAAATAGCCTCATCATCAGGCAGTGGGGTGTCACTCCTGAGTAACAAAGACAGGCTAACTTTATGCAGCCCACGGGAGGAACTCTCCATGAGTTCCTTGTCTTGTTTGTCTAAAACCATTTCCCTGACAATTACAGCTATTGGGAACCTCCACAGAAAACTTTCCAGCATCTGTAAGGTAAAAATTAAATCTTTTTAGAGGTAGAGTGTTAGGCAGATTGTTGTAGTGTTTCCTCACAATCAGGAAAATTCAATTAATTGCTGCCTAGCTCATCTTTACCCATCCGTATGCTCTGCAGAGAAGGTCATAATATAGAACCCAGAGGATGGCTGGAAAAGGAAAGGAGAATATGTACCTGTACATGAGCACCTAGCACCACCTGTAATGGTAGTTCCCTTCCAGGTCCTTCTTCTTTAGCTTTCAATGGCTGTTATAACTGTTAGTGTCTCCAGGAGGAAGTCTTCCTTGAATAAGCAAATCTGAAAGAGAGAATTCTATCCACTTCTTTCCCAGCTTCATCTCTCACAAATACCATGTCTTCTTGGGCAGACCTCCTCGTTATGTACTCACTAGGATGGAAGGAGGGAAAGGATGATCTGGCTTAGAGGATTTAAATGAAGGAAAATTTATTACTTTTATATTCATGTTGAAATTCCACTTACTCCAACATCCACAGTATTGGGACTACTGTATGTGTTTTCTCAAATAAAATTTATATCTGTTGACCATCATGCTCTGGGCATCACCTCAGGGACTTGCACGTACACAAAACATGGCACAGCTGGTGAATAGGCGAAGGTAGGATCTAAACTCCATTTCCTGGGGATTCAACATCCAAGTCCACAATCCTTCCGTTGCATCTTCCCCAGTCTCAAATCTCCCTCAACTCTAGAATTTAAGATTCACATTGAAAAGGATATATTTCTTCTTTTGCACTTTACTGTTTTGCTCAATAATAAACCTTGTTAAATTATATTCATCTTCCATTGTAATATTTCTTGTAGCATGTTTTTTAATTTATTTTTCTTCTTGCTGGAATATTTTCTTCAAGAGTCTTTAGAAAGAGAATCTTTTTTATGGTAAACCTAGTAAGAGGTTAAATGTCTAAAAATATGTTCATGGTGCCCTCAATATATATGATGTTTTAACTAGACATACATTTCTAGATTCCATTAGAAAATGAGTAAAATACATGAAGAGACATTACATCAAGGGGGATATATGGATGGCAAATGAGCACAGGAAAAGATATTAAACATCACTAGTCATTAGGTAAATGCAAATTAAAATCATGATGAGGTATCACTACACATGTGTTAGAGTGGCCAAAATAAAACATAGTGACAATACCAAATATTACTGAGGATATGAAGAAACTACCTACCAGAAATACATTTGCTAGTAGGCATATAAAGTGGTATAGTAACTCTGGAATATAGTTCAGCTATTCCTTACAAAACTAACCATATGTTTACCATATGGTGCAGCAATTGTACTCAAGTAAATGAAAAGACATGTCCACATAAAGACCTGTACACAAATGTTCACAGCAGTTTTATATGTAATTGCCAAAAACAGAGACCAACTAAAATGTCTTTCAATAGGTTTACAGCTGTTCAAATAGATTAATGATGGATTAAACAAATGGTGATACATCCATACCATGGAATATTACTCAGCAATGAAAAAGAATGGACTGTTAATACACACAACTTGAGTAAATCTCAAGGATGTTGTACTGAGTGAAAAAGACAGTTGCAAAAGGTTACATACTGTATTATTCCATATACGGTTGTCCCTTGAACAACACAGGTTTGAGCTGTGTATGTCCACTTATGCACAGGTTTTCTTTCACTTCTGACAACTCTGAGACAGCAAGACCAACCCTTCCTCTTTCTCCTTTTTTCCAGCTTACTGAAAACATGAAGACAAGAATGAACACCTTTATAGTAGTCCACTTCCACTTAATGACTAGTAAATGGGATTTCTTTTTCCTTTCTTTTTTTAAAGAGATAGGGTCTCACTCTGACACCCAGACTGGAGTACAGTGAGGTGATCACAGCTCACTGAAGCCTCAAGCTGCTGGGCTCAAGTGATCTTCTCACCTCAGTCTCCCAAATAGCTATAACTACAGTCATGCACCACAATGCCCTGCCAGTTTTCTTATTTTATGTTTGTAGAAATCGGGTCTTGCTATGTTGCCCAGGCTGGTGTTGAAATCCTGGCCTCAAGTGATCCTCTTGCTTTGACCTCCCAAAGTGCTATGATTACAAGTGTGAGCCACTGCATTCAGCCCCTTATGATTTTCTTAATTACAGTTTCTTTTTTTCTAACTACTTTATTGGAAGAATATAGTATATAACATATACATATAGTATATATAACATATAAGGTAAAAAGTACCTGTTGATTGTTTATGTTATTGGTAAGGCTTTTGGTCAATTGTAGCCTATTAGTAGTTAAATTTTGGGGGAATCAAAAGTTATACACAGATTTTCAACTGAGTAGGGGTCAGGAGATGTTGGTGCCCCTAATCCCCACATTTTTCAAGGGTCAGTGGTATAACATTCTCAAAGAGACAAAATTACAGCAATGGAGAACAGATTGGTGGCTGCTAGGGATTAGGGCTGGGGAGTGGGAGAAGGGTGGGTGTAGCTATAAAGAGATAATACGAAGGGGATCTTGTGGTAATGGAATAGTTCTGTATCTTGATAGTAGTGGTGTTACAGGAATCTATACGTGATAAAATGGCACAAAACTATTTTTTAAATGACCTATTATTTGAATACTTGCACATATACATTCAGAAAATTCTAAGATCTATGCTATTTTCTTCCCACATTTAAAAAATATTATTCATAAGTTTTTTTTCTTCTAGTGGTATTGGTGAGAATTATGATATCAAGGTGATTCTTGATTTTTGTAGATAACATGTTCTTTTCTAAAATTTCTCTCTGTGTTTAGGTGGGTATTAAATAATATATATATATATATATATATATATATATATATATATATGTATTTTTTTTTTTTTTTTGAGACAGAATCTTGCTCTGTCACCCAGGCTGGAGTGCAGTGGCGTGAGCTTGGCTCATTGCAACCTCTGCCTCCCCGGTCCAGGCGATTCTCTTTCCTCGGCCTCCTGAGTAGTTGGGATTACAGGTGCATGCCACCATACCCGGCTAATTTTTGTATTTTTAATGGAGATAAGGTTTCACCATATTGACTAGGCTGATCTCGAACTCCTGACCTCAAGTGTTTCACCTGCCGTGAGAATAGTAAATAAGTTGACTGGTCTTTGTCCTGGGTTCTTGGCATGGAGCTTCTAAAACCCTTGGAGTTTCCTGGGTGATAGCAGTGGGTTTGTTATGGTAATGACAATATGGTGGGCCCATACATAGCTTTAAGATAGGGGCTGGTCACCGGAAAGACTAGCCACAAGTAGGATTTGGAGCCAGCCTGACCTCCAGGAAGGGGAGTGGTGGCTGGAGATACAGTTCAATCATGTGCCAGTGGTTTAGTCAATCCTACCTATACAGTGAAATCCTAGTAAAAACTAAATACCAAGCTCAATGGAGCCTCACCTGTTGGTGAACACGTTACTGTGCTGGAAGGGTGATATGTCCTAATTCTACAGGGAAAGGTCACAGAAGTTTTGTGTTTCGGACCCTCCCAGACTTCATCCTATGCATCCCTTTATATGTCTCTTCCTGATCTGTATTCTTAATAAAATTGTAATCATAAGTATAGCACTTTCTAATTCTGTGAGTCATTTTAACAAATGATTGAATCTGAGGGTATTGTGGAACCTTGAAATTTGTAGCCAGTCAATCAGAAGTGTGGGTAGCCTGGGGACCCCTGAACTTGCTGCTGTGTCTGAAGTCAGAACAGTCTTAGAGAGGACTTAACCCCTTACCTTGTGGGGTCTGTACTAATTTCAGGTGGTTCGTGCTAGAATAGAGTTGTAGTACACTCAGCTGATGTCAAAATAGGGAGGTTTTCTTCATTATCCTTTGTGGTATTTATTTGACTCTTTCATTCCAGCGTTTTTCCACCTTTGATTATGAGATGTCCTTATTAATTATTCCTTCAAATATTAGCTGCCTTCTATTTTCCTTCTCCTTCTGAGATTTTTGTTTTCAGCACTGGGTGCCATGCATGAAGTTTGTTAGGGGAGTGTCTTTGGGACAACACCTGGTAAGGAATGAAGATAGAATTAGGCAGAGGCAGTGGCAGAATTTACTGCATCACAGGGTCTCAGCTGACCTCACTGGGAGTGGGGATGGCCTCTTAGAATTGTCCTCAGTTAAGGCTCTACCAGTCATTGGATCTAGGCTGCCCTCAGGAGGGGGTCTGATTTTGGATGAAGCAGCTCTCTTCATCTAAACTGGAGAGGGACTCACCTGAGAGCTGGCAGTCACCAGTCCTCCCACTGAGGGCGTACTGAGGAAATGAATACTTCGTTAAGTAAGGGGAAGACTCTGGGTCAGGGTTGGCTAACAACAGCCCATGTGCCAAACCCAGCCCACTGTCTGTTTTTGTAAACAAAGCTTACTTGGCATGTGTGTCTTTACATAGGCTTTCCTCTGTTCATGTTTGTCTCTAACGTCTCTCCTCTTCTTATAAAGGCACCAGTCATATTGGATTAGGATCCACCCTAATAATTTCATCTTAACTTGATTATACCCTCAGAGACCCTATTTCCAAATAAGGTCATATTTACAGGTACTGGGGGTTAGGACTTCAACTTACATTTTGGGGGAAGGAACCACATTTCAATCCATGGGAGCCAGAAAATGTTATCATTTGCCATTTAAGAAAACTTCTTCAAAGAAACACTCCATATCCTTGTTATAGGTGTGATGGTGAAGCAGGTGTGAGAGCTGAGCAGGGAGGAGTTGTGGCCAGATACCAGGAGGCAGCAAGTAGATTTCTCCACTTCCCCTGACTACTGAAGTCCCTGGAGTTGCTTAAGCTTATCCACTAACCACCTTGGCAGGCTTGTAAAATTTTTGCAACATCCTTCTTAAAAAAAACAAAAAAGAAAGAAAATCCAGCAGCCAGCACACTGTCCATAACAGAGCCAAATGACTCACTGCCAGCACTGCGCTACATGTTTTAGGAAGTCCTTATCATCTTTCCACCAACACATCCAATTATTTTCTAAAGAAGCTTTATTCCCAGAAGATTAATTTCTTTTTGGTGTAACACCATCTAGCCTAAAAGTTAACCCCTGATGGATACCAAGTGAGAGGTGTCTCCAGAGATGTAATGCTCACTGTTTAAAAACCAGCTCTCCAAAAAGAAAAGCAGGGTGAAAATGCTGATGTAGCCTTTGCCAAATTCCACGGAGTACACACTCCCATGGTGATTAATTTCAACCTACTATGTGAAGTCACTGAACACAGAATTGGGAAAAGATATGTACAGTTAGCTTTCATGAGCTGATATGTAGCAACTTCAGCAAATCACCGAATATCTCAATATAGGGAGAAAGGAGTATGATTTGAGATGTGCAGGGAAGACACCCGGGAGGAAGTAGGATTTGATATGGACTTTGAAGGGGGGCTATAATTTGGTGGTATCTCTTATCACTATACAGCCAGCCACATCAGTTTATCAATTTGCATCTGTCTCTCTGAGACTAGACTATGAGATTCCTGAGGGCAGATAATGTGTCTTATTCATTGTAGTAACCCTACAGTAGATATTTCACAAGCATTTGTTGAATGTATGAATGAAAAATAAATAAACAGAAAGGGCAAAGGAATTTCGTGCAGAGGGGGCATTCATGGTGTGGGCAGGACAGAGGAGGAGGAATAAATGCACAGGAGGTTTTGGGTTCAGTGAGTGGTCCATTCTTGAAGCATATTGTTGGGACATGTGGTATTCCAGTTATTTATAGCTGCGTTACAAACCATCACAAAATTTGACGCCTTGTAAAAATTAAAGGATGGAAGGACCTTCCCAGACCTCATCCTATACACACACAAACATTAACACATTTGTTTTGGTTATAAATCTGGAATTGAAACAGGGCTCAACAGGATCAGCTCATTCTGCTTCACATGGCATCAACTGTGGTGGCCTGAAGACTGAGGCTGTAATCATATGAAAGTTCACTCATTCATCTGCCCAGAGGTTGAGCTGGGAAGACTCACATTGCTGGGGGGTTGAATAGCTGCGGCACCTTGAGTATCTAACTCTATGAGGGCTCTCTGCATGGTGTCTCTAGTACGGCAGGCTCAGGGCGACTGCATTTTTTCCTGCTACCTGAGGGCTCCTGAGATGTATATCTTAAAAAGAGCAAACCAGAAAGAAGCTGACCTTTTGCTGACCTAGCCTTGGAAGTCATACAGCATCACTACGCCATACTCTATCAAAGTAATCACAAGCCCCCACTCAGATTCAAGGAGCGGAAACCCAGAATCCACTTCTCAGTGAGAAGAGTATGAGGAACACTGTAATAAGACCATATGGGTGTGTACCTATGCAACAATCTTGCATGTTCTTCACATGTACCCCAAAACCTAAAATGCAATAATAAATAAATAAAAAAAAGACCATTTGGGATGAAATATATGTTTAATATATGTGATATATACATATGCTATATATTTTCCATGTATAGTGTATATTTGTGTGTGTGTGTGTGGTGTGTGTGTGTGTGTGTGTGTGAATATGTTGGAGTGGCCACCATTGGAAGATATAATCTACCACACATAGTAGATGAAAGGGTGGAAAGTTGGAGGAG